>JASDQU010255164.1:0-14989 GCA_032191745.1 Picea mariana | reverse complement strand
TAGGATGATTGTTTGCCAGTATCGACCAGATTAAAAGTTTCGCCTTCGCTGGACAAGATTGGTTCCAGATCTTACACCACCACCAAATAGGCTCCCTTTGGTGTAGGTCCACTGTTAATTTTAAATATCCAGAACGAGGAGTATATTCGCCATCCCCTACACCGTCCCAAAGTATTTTTTCCTCTCTATCAGCTAGTCAAATTGAGGAAACTCGTAAATTCTACAAGTAACTGTTCCAATAAGGCAAGTATTCCTCTAAGAGTCCAATTCTATACCCCGCCAACCATCCTTGATGCCACATATTTATAGTGTGGGGATCGCCCACTTGTGCCAGATGGAGGAAACCTCCAAAATTCAATCTTTGCCTTAATCCTTCGGGCATGATATGTCTAAGATGGCTCCTGATCAATGGATCTAGTCCTAGGCATACCAAGTGTTGGCCCTTGACCAAGTTTTGGGAGATCCTTGGTCAAGTTTGACCTATTTTGGGACTTCAACAACCTGTCGAAGACAGAGCGCAAGACAAAGAGGAGATCGCGGGATATCGACCCCTTTTTAGGGATTTTTGGGTTTTGGGATCATGTAATGGGTATGGGAATGTCGACCCATGGGTTTACCCATGCTTAGGACTATTTTGTAATATATATAGAAGACTAGGCGATGTAATGAGAATAAGTTGTAAGGAATGGATAAGTGCTAGGGTTGGATCTGTGTGATCAAGAGCTGTTGATGCTTTGTGCATACTGTGTGAGAATTGCAGAGCTAAGTGCAAGTCATTGCAAGAGATTGTAGAAGGCTGCGTGCTTAGATTTACTCAGGGAAGGAGGGTCTAGCGAGCTGCATAGATCTCCTGTTCTCTACGGAGTAGGGTTTTGAGGCTCTGTGCATGTAACCTATTGAAGAAGCTAATAAAGAAGACAAAGAGTTGGTGGATGTAGCCCAAGGGTGGGGGTGAACCACGTAGATGCTGTGTTGCTCTGCTTTGTGCAATGTGTTGATGTGCTTATATGTTAATATGCTTAGTGCTTTAATATAAATAGATAGATCTGTTAATGCTTTGTGCTTAATGATGTATATGGATGGATGTTAGGTCTAACTTACATACATGTGCTTAGTGCCTAAATTTGTTAGGATCTGATCTGTTCATCATTCTAAGTGTCTTTAGATGTTAGATATGGTTGAATACTGCGATGCTCTGTAATTAGGTTTTAACTGCGCTGTAACTAAGAACTGGATATTGATGAATGTTAACTGCTGAGTTCTCTATTAAGTGTTAGAATCATAGATTTGTGTCCCAGCTAAGGTTGTGGACACTGGAGTCCTACAACCACCCCTACCTCTACCTCGGGTGAGACTTCATCTGCTTCCTAGGTGTTGTCGAAATGGATGATAGTTAGGGTTTTGTTGGTGCGCTCTTGAGTGTTGAACCCTGGGTCTGCCCCATGTGCCAAAAAATGGTTCTATTTCTAGGACTTGAAACTGTGATTGATGGGAACTAAGGAAGAAGAAGCTTTGTGCGAAGATCCGACCTGAAATTGTGGAAGCTTTGTGCGTAGATCTGTTGCTCTAGTGCACAATACTCTACTTAGTTTGTGAAGCTCTGTGCTAAAGAAAATAAGTTCGATTTGAAGAAAAGAGGTAAGATCTGAATGCTTTGTGCTCTGATAAAGGTAGGAATAGTGAAAAGTTTTAGATTTGAATGCTTTGTGCTCTATAGAAGTAAGATAAGTGGAAATTTTTGTTTCTAAAGTATGGATCTAGGTATGTTTGATAAGATTTGTCCTAGCTTGAAAACTAGGGCACTGATAAATGAAAGAAGATTTGATATAAGTAGATCTGATAAGAATAGTGAAAGATATGTTATACCTATGCATAGAGAGAATGTTTGGACTAATAAATGGATGCAGGATCCTAGAAATATTTTTTTGCAGGTTAGCTACCATGATCCTAGTGCATAGTACAGAAGAGGCTAGGGATCATTTAAGAGAAAGAAAGGATTAACCCTTTGTTACAGTTGTAAAAGACTGGGCCATCTAGCAAAGGAATGCCCTGGTAGAAGACCTAGTTGCCTCTGTTGTAAAGCTATGGACCATGAAGTATTGGATTTCCCTAGAATGATTGCTAAGCTTGAAATAATGAATATGAGACAAGAAAACCCTAAGGTAGATCCAAAAACTGAGATTATGGCAGAACCCCAGAAAGAATCGGATAAAGTATTGCTACAGAAGAAAGAAACCCTAAATGACCACCAAAATGTGAGCTTATCAAAGATCTTCAAAGAAAAAGAATGCATAGAAGCAAGAATAGGAGACTTCGACATTGACTGTGGTCTGGATGAAGAAACACTGGTGAATATTATGACAGAAAGAACTTGGGAAACTTTAGGGGAGCCTGCTATGATTCCTTCATTGGGAGGAATAGGACTATTCAGAGGAAAGATGATAAACCTATGTGGAAATATTACCCAGATATCCATGAGTGCCAAGGGAACTTCAATGGAGGAAGAATTTGAAGTTGTTAAATTTATTGAGGACAACGCTCCATCTACTATGTTGCTCGAAAAACCTTGGATTGAAAGAGACCAGGCCAAAAGGAAAGAAAAAGAAGTATTAGAGCAGAAGAAACAAGAGTTAAAAGATTTCATGACTAGGAAGATCACACACTTGATTAAAGAACATGAGAACAGATCAAAGCCATTTGAAACCTGAGAATTGGATGTCAAAGTTACAAGAATACAAGAGGACTCCTAGAAGATTGCAGTACCTATTCGAGATGAAGTATTACCCCTGATTTCTAGGAAAGAATCTCAACATCATGAAGTTACTCTGCCAAGAGGAGATAAGAATAGGAATGGAGAAAGGAATACCGAGACGAAACTCACTGGGAAAAAGTCTAGAAAGCTAAGTAACAAGAGAGATAAGATCGAGAAGTTAGAGAAGGATCTAGAAGGAACTTCGTAGAAGGAAAATGTAAAAAATCGGAACTTCGCCAAGATATCAGAGCAGCGTCACATGGCACTTTTCCATGGCAAAGAAATATAGCCGTTGGGAACAATACAACCATTAGAACGACACCCTGAATGGGAATAAAGGCATTTATGGTTAGAAAACTTGCCACCAGACCGTTGGGACCACACCATAACGGGAAGAACTGAGTTAATAAAGGCTTCTTACCCGTTGCAAGAGATCCGTTTCCAAGCTATCTATTTATCCTATCGCGCCATGCACTGAGAACACTTTTGCTAATCGTGAATTTGAGCCCGTGGATTAGTTGATTTTCACATAATGATCATCGGGATTTTTCCATCTATCCCATTGCATTGAGAAATTGCTCTTTGAACCCAAGATTTTTAACCCCAAGCGTGTATGTCGGACAAGCTTAGCACTGTAGAAAATATTGTCGAGAAATTTCTCATCAACCTCATCAGCGAACGAGTAATGTCGATGTCTGCAGGTATACAAGTGTCATCAACGAGAGGAGTGCAAGCCTCTTTGTCGACTACTCGTAGAGCTAGACCATCCCGACCATCAGTGGAGAAGAGAACCAAACACATAGACGATCTAGCCAATGTGAAGTTGATCTCGTCTATATTACCCAACTACATCCCGCCTCTGGCCAGTGTGGTGAGTCGTGATAGTGTACGTGGAGATTTCGAGTACACCATGGTCACTGTGTACCTCCCAAAGGGGATACGTGCAGTTTGAGCACAACAGGACAAGATCACATCGTTGAAGTTCAGTGACTTCAACCTCAGAGATCGCAAGAACCACAACATGCTCACCCCGTACAAATACCTGACTAGGACGAAGGGGAACAACTCAAAGATAATCCCTCAGTAGTGGACTATGGACCTCGTGCAGTGCATCCTCTTAAATGTAATGAAGATACCACACTTTGAAAGGCACCATGAGGTTAACGTGTGCGTTAAGCTCCTACTATCGTGCTTCCATGGCAACTACTTGTGGCTAGACCATCGTATTACAGTTGACCTGACGTTGATCCATAGGATCACAGGGTTGAGTATGCAAGGACCTAACCCGTAGGAGTTCTACCCATGAAAATCCATAGATCACATGCTAGCACAAAATATTAAGGATACATACGACGATGTCGATAAGGGGATGCGAGGCTACAAGGTAGCCTCCATCCAGAATGGTGCAGTGCACCTAGCATGTTAGTTAATAGCTGGGAAGTTGGTATGAAAGAACAGACCCACATAGGTCACATTCTTTTTTGTCGACCTCACGGGGAAGTGTGTAGAAGGCTTACAGATGAGCTGGGCGAAGTACCTAGTCAATAAGGTCAAACTAGATTGCTGCAAAGTGTAGGATCAGGGCTACGAATTTCACTTCAGCTGGCTCCTAAGTCTCATCGTGTTTGTTTCCTGGAATATGCCGGAAGGTGTGACCTTCCTGGACATCGAGCCATTTGAGTTGCTTGCCGCGAAGTTCACTACCCTTTGGTATTCGAGTGATATGAACAAACAGTGGCAGTCGAACACTATTTTTCATACCTACTACCTTCAACTGAAGAGATCCATCGAAGATGAGCCTCGCATGACTCCAAAGACCTTACCAAGATTCTGACCCCTGATGAAGTTCAACGCAGATCGACATTTCATTTACATTACAATGCGAGCCGATGAACACAAGGAGCAACTGCAGTCATACTACAAGCTCATGGAAGAGGATCTTGAGGAGTTCACTAAGGACTGGTCGAAAGACCTCCTTATTCTAGCATACCCTGTAGATATGTCTGACACTGACAGCCCAAAAACCGCACATGATACACTCGGTCCTAGCAAAATGAAGAAGACTGAAGAGGTCCAAGACCTAAGCAACACCTCAGGGAAGACTGCTTCCACATCACCTGAGCGAGGAGGTGATGATGACATAGAAGAGATGAAGGACATAGAATCTGAACAAATGGAAGGTGAAGTAACACCACCGAGAGATGAGACCAATATTCTGAATAAGAGGAAGGTTTCTCCCCATAAACCCTCTTCGTGGAATAAATCTAGAGCCACCGTGACCAAGATGAAGACTGTGCTTATTGCTAATGATTTTGATTTCATCATCGCAACGCTAAATGACGCCTCACTGGAAATTGCATAGAAGCAAGAAGCTAAGCAATAGGAAATGTACGATAGAATCGAGGTCGAGCTTTGAGGAGTACAACAGACACTTCAGTCTAGTCGTGCAGTCTCCACTACGCCCCTGCCATCAGGAGAACTAGTGTTGGGGGATGAGTTAGCCCAACTCGATCGAGTAGCTGATGTGGTCGAAGCTCATCTTCGTCGCACACTAGAAGAAGTAGAAAAATCCACCCAACCCTTGAAGCAAGTGCAAGGCGTACTCATAGAACAACGTGGAGTTGAAGAACAAGAGAAGGTTGCTCTTCAGGCAAAGTTTGAAGAAGAGAAAGTACAAATGCAACAAGAAAAATAACAGTTGCTTGCAGAGCAACTCGAAGCAAAGGAAGCAGACAACAAAGCACTCCGGTCTATGATAGGCTTAGAGCCACAAGCTGAAGACCAAGTCATGCATCAAATAGAGCATATCGTAGAAGCTGTCCAACAACTACAACAACGAATAACAGATTTAGAGCTTCGCATTGTACCTGACACCCCACAAGATGTAAGAGAGAAAAGAGAAGAAACTGCTCAAAGCGCAGTCAAAAGAATAAAATCCCTTGCCCTGGAATGCAAGAAACCGAGTGATCATAGTGTCCAGATGTATGAGCAACTCACGAAGAATCCAGAACTGAAGGCACTAGAGTCGCAGCTCCAAGAAACAAAGTATCAAGCAGAGACAATACATGCGCAGTTGAAGCCCCTGTTAGTTGTGGAAAGAATGAAGCGACCCCAAGAGTAGTGCACTGCCAAACAACAGGTTCACACCATTCAAAGAAAAGTCATGGAAGTGAATCAGAGGCTCCAACCTATACAAGATGAGGCTTACCAACTGTTCACAAAGATAGAAGCCTGAGGAGCAGAACTAGAGGAAGTTGTTACTGCAGCTGAACAATGCCTAGAGGGACCCGTGAAAAAGGTAGTCATTCAATAATTCACAGAACAAGAGGCCGTAGCACACAACAAGTTGAAGTAGCTCAATCCAAGCTCAATGCTTTTGAAGTAGAACTAGTAAGATCAGAGTGACTCAGGACGAGTCACAGGTGAGTCTTGGGGGCCTGTTGGCCCTTGACCAAGTTTTGGGAGATCATTGGTCAAGTTTGACCTATTTTGGGACTTCGACAACCTATCAAATATGAAGCGCAAGACGAAGAGGAGATCGAGGGATCTCGGCCCCTTTTTAGGGATTTTTTGGTTTTGGGATCATGTAATGGGTATGGGAATGTCGTCCCATGGGTTTACCCATGCTTAGGCCTATTTTGTAATATATATAGAAGACTAGGTGATGTAATGAGAAGAAGTTGTAAGGAATGGCTAAGTGCTAGGGTTGGATCTATGTGATCAAGAGCTGTCGACGCTTTGTGCATACTGTGTGAGACTTGCAGAGCTAAGTGAAAGTCATTTTAAGAGACTGTAGAAGGCTGCGTGCTTATATCTACTCAGGGAAGGAGGGTCTAGCAAGCTGCACAGATCTCCTGTCCTCTGTGGAGTAGGGTTTTGAGGCTTTGTGCATGTAACCTATTGAAGAAGCTAATAAAGAAGACAAAGAGTTGGTGGATGTATCCCTAGGGTGGGGGTGAACCACGTAGATGTTGTGTTTCTCTGCTTTGTGCAATGTGTTGATGTGCTTATATGTTAATATTCTTAGTGATTTAATATAGATAGATAGATCTATTGTTGCTTTGTGCTTAATGATGTATAGGTATGGATGTTAGATCTGACTTACATACATATTCTTAGTGCCTGAATTTGTTAGGATTTAATCTATTCATCATACTAAGTGTTGTTAGATGCTAGATCTGGTTGAATACCCTGATGCTTTGTAATTAGGGTTTAACTGCGCTTTAACTAAGAACTGGATATTGATGAATGTTAACTATTGAGTGCTCTTTTAAGTGTTAGAATCACAGATCTGTGTCCTAGCTAAGGTTGCAGACATTGAAGTCCTGCAACCACCCCTGCCTCTACCTCGGGTGAGACTTCATCTGCTTCGTAGGTGCTGCCAAAAGGGTCGGTAGTTAGGGTTTTGTTGGTGCACTCTTGAGCATTGAACCTCGTGTCTTCTCCTGTGCCAACACCAAGCATCCATTACCCACTCTCCACACCAGGCCTGTCCCCACTAGAGCGAAATCCTTCCATATAATAGAATCCCCCTTAGAAGACTTGTTTGAGGAACGAACCCAATATAAAATTGAAAGTGGAGCAATATACTTCTGATGGATTACCTGGGTCTAGAGACTAGTAGTCTTTATCATCCACCAGGTGATTTTTGCCGCAAGAGCTATAGAGAAGAAGAAAATATTCTTCAGACCCCATCCACCGAGGGCCTTTTGATTTGCTATCTGATCCCAGTGAACCCAGGGTAATACTTATTTTTCCTTATTTCCCTACCAAAGCTAAGTAAAGCACAATTTCCTCAGTTTGTCTAGAGTTCCTTTGGGAATCCAGGCCAAAGACATTCAGTAGACCGGAATAGCTTCTAAAACCAACTTTACTAATACTAGCCACCCTGCCCTTGAGAGCCATCTATTGCTCCAACATTTGAGCCGTTTCTCCAATTTTGCTATAAGCCACCGCCAGTCGATATTCCTGTAGTCATTTGGTTTTAATAGGAACTTGAGGTATTTCAACCCTTCATCAATATCCAGGACTTGAAAGGGAAGTCTCTCCAAAATGTAAAGTGTTTCCTCTTCATCCAAAGAAGAGAGAGTGACACTTAACTTTAGTTCATTTATTTCCATGCCAGTGGCATGTTTGAAGAGTAGTAGACCATCGCACAGTTTTTCAATATCCTGCCTTGAGCCATCACAGAATATTAATATGTTGTCAACAAAGAGTAAGTGTGATATGTAAAATCCCTGAGAGATTTTGATGCCTCTGAAGCTCCCAACATATTTGGTTTTGTTTAAGTAATGACTAAGGCATTCCGCAACTAGTAGAAAGAGAAGTGGAGAAGGGGGCATCCTTGTCTGAGCCCTCTTTCTGCCTTCAAAAAGGGATTGGATGAGCCATTGATTAGGAGATAGAAGGAAACTGAGGATAAACAAGCCATTATCCAATTTGTAAAGCCTACTCTAAATACAAGATGAATTAACAACATGTGAATATAGAGCCAGTTTACCCTGTCGAAAGCCTTTGAGAGATCAATTTTTATTGCTGCTCCTTTGAGTTTTTTTTGTTTCATACTGTGTAGGCCTTCCTGTGCCACTCCGATTTCTTCATGAATCTGTCTGCCTTTCAGAAACCCAAATTGTTCCCTTGATATATGCCATGAAAGAGTATCCTTTAGATGAAGGCTGATGACTTTTGAAATGATTTTATAGATGCAGTTGCAGAGAGAGATCAGAGGAAAGTCATCAAAAATAGATGGATTATTAGTATTTGGAATTAGGGCTATAAAGGTGGCGTTTAAGGGTTCATGAATACGCCAATTTTTCCGAGATTCCTCCACCACTTTTAGTATATCGTTCCCCAATAAATCAAAAAAATCTAGAAAGAATTCAATTGACCATCCATCCGAACCTGGACTCTTTCCTTTCTGGAAGGATTTCATGACAATTAGTAATTCTTGTTCAGTGACTAGAGCCATTAGAGACTCCCTCTCCTCTTCCTCCTCAAAACGTGGAAAGAATCTAGCTGCTTTCACAATTTCCTCAATTGAGGAGCACGACTACGCTTTAAATAAGTCTTTAAAATGAGATATCCCCAAAGTTGAGAGGCCTTCAAATGAGTTGATTGCTTTTCCATCCCTCTGAGTGAGACCCTAAATGGTATTATTCAATTTCCTGCCTTTGGCAAAGTTATGGAAGAATTTTGTGTTCTCATCTCCACAAGCGAGCCAAGTGGCCCGACTTTTTAGTCCCCATAAAGCTTCCTTTTCAGCCAAAATATGTCTCCACCGAAGTTCCACTTGAGCGAGTTCTTCCCTAGCTTTCCTGGAGCTGAAGCCGATATCAGGTTTTTCCTGCCATTCCAAAATATTTTTTTCAAGAGAGAGAATCTCCTGATCATCTTTTTGTCTTTTCTCATGAGCCCATAGGATGGTGGCTTGTTTAGCTTTCTTTAGATTTTCCTTAAAAATAATTGCTGCATATGATTTTTGTAGGGGTCCAATGGGAATCCACAAATTGTGAACTAAGGACTAATACTCAAGATTCTTTAGCCAACCTTTGAAGAATTTGAAGGGGCTGGGTATGCATCTGGTTTTACCCCTTAATTCCAAGATAATCAGGCTATGATCAGATTCCCCCCCACTAGTGACCCATTGACGTGCAAGGCCTAAGGAGTCCACCAGGTCTGTCGACAGTAGAAAGTGGTCCAATTGTTTTGATACTCTAGCATCACCAGTCCCGAAATTCCTCCAATTTGGCTGTAGTTTTAAGTAGATCCAACAATCCCAAGGTAAGAGATAATGTAATAAATAGTCAGTCAAGGAATCTGGAGTCGAATGGGTGCCCTAGACCTCTGTCACTCCCAAGGAAAAATTTAGGTCCCCTCCTAGAATGACTCCTACCTGAGAAATCCAAGGGAAAAAGGCATAAGAATCCCATTATCTTTTTCGCTCAGCATAAGGACCATAAATATTGATGAGCACCAAGGCACTCCCTAGCTCCTCAGAGAATAAAATGAGCCCAATCCCCGAGTCGAATCCCCAAACATTATCACATCTGCCGCTCTTGTGTTACCAGCGTGTGGCTATTCCCCTAGAGCGTCCTTTGGAATCAACCACCACAAACGACCAACCTAGAAGAAGTGTTTCCAAGGAATGTACCAATACCACTACCTCACTGAGTCCCATGGTTTCTTGGAGAAAGATTATGTCCGGGTTGTTTATAGAAACAAGTCTTTTCAGGGATGATTTTTTTGTCGGGCTTGCCAAACCCCTACAGTTGAGGGAGAGAGAATTTTCGTGAGGTAACCATCTCCTAGGGTTTCTGTTCTCTTAGCATCCATTCAATGGAGGATTGTCTGCCCGAAGCTACATCAAGTTTGGATCTGTCTTGGGCTAGAAGAAAGTGTGAATGTCTTCCCCGTCCCCGCGTGGAAGACAAGGCCCGAGTCAGAGACCCAAATCCAGCCCCACCTGCTCGGAGTTTCAGAGAACATATCCCTATTGCGAAGGGTATAACAGATCCTGGACCCCTCAGGAGATTGGGAACTAGATGAAGAATGAAAAACAAATAGAGAGGAGGATCCACCAGGAGGACTAGGAGGGGAGGGTAGGGGAGAGTTAGTCTCCAGAGATAAAGAAAAAGAGGAGGAAGAAATCACAGGGGTCCCTGCATAAACAGTTGACAAAAGATACTTGACCCTCAGTAGCAAAAGGTGTGCTAATCGGAGAAGGGAAAAGAGATCCAGAAGGGAGGGAGCAAAAGTCCGACACAGGCTGGGGAAGCAGAAAGGGAGAAGGAAGCCCCAATGAAGGAAGGAGGTCTAGTCCTAGAGTGCCCAAAGGAAGTTCCAAATAAAAAACAAAAGATACAGCCAAAGGCAAAGAGAATTGATGCTTACCCAACGTCAGATTAGTTCTTGGACAAGCTTTCCAAGAATATTTCTGAGCCTTTGTGAGGGTCGGGTTTCTATCCATCGAAGAAGGACCCACGTGGGGTGACTTCTGTCATCTGCTTGACCTACCCGGCTCCTCATTCGATGATCTCCCTGCCAGTCTGCCACTAGTGACCCCATAGTCCTGTCCCGCTCTGTCCAGCCCTGGGCCTAGCCCAACATCCCAGGTGCCCCTAAAATTTCCCTTGAAAGGGAGTTTGTAGTCCACCACTCCATGCTAATATGCATGGAATCTATGGAATATGAAGGGAATCCATTCATAGTCCAGGGGTTGAAGAAAAGTTCCAGAGGACATCTTTATTTTAATCTCTAAAAGTCTCAACCGGAGGTCCAAACACACCAAGATCCTGGCTACTTTCATAAGCCCCATTTCTTCAAAAGAGTAGTCAGCCTCTAGGAATTCACCAAGTCTGCTACCAATGGATGAGAAGTGCACAGGGTTCAAAAAATGCATAGGAAGGCCTGGTAACTGGACCTAGACTGAAACTACATCAACTCTTTCCCTTTTAGCATCAAAGTTTGGGGTCCAACGCTTAAGAACAATAGGGGTGCCAACCATTGTCCATGTTTTAGAGAGTACCCAGTCCACATCTGAAGAGGCCTTGTAAACAAAAGAGAACCAATGCTTGGCTAACAACTGAATGCTGGGAAAGGAATAAATTTTTGAGCCCCAGGAAGTTTCCACCCACGAGCGAGAAAAGCCGGTTCCCAAACTTTTGCCTCTTGCTCCCCCAACTACAAAAAGTTCAGAGAACTCGACCATGTGATCCATAGCAATGTCTTCTCCAAAAACCAAACAGTCTGGATTAGTTTGTTCCATTGTGCACTGTGAACTCCTGGGGGTGGAGCGCTTTGAATCCCCAATATCCTTCAGGTGGTCTCGACCTCCCCTCTTTGCCAAGCCCTTAAAACCCTGGCCTAGAGGAGTTTCAATATGGTTGGAAACCCTACCAGGAGAATGTTCCCTCCCAAAGTAAGCACCAACCGTCGTCGCCGGTTCTAGGAAAGAACCTTGATTGTTGAGGAGCTCTAAGGGTGAGAAGTGGGCTCCCGATCCCTCCACCAAATCTTTATGCATTGAGGCCCAACAACCCACATTAAATATAGCCCCAGACTCATATCAGATGCACTCAAATAAATCATCTGACAGTCCTGGAATCGGTTCCAGCCCAGCCTCGAGACCTACCAAAGTTGTTGTCGATGGTCCAAAGGTCAGCCTGCTCGAAAAAGACAAAGCAGGCAAGGTGTGATTCCCCAGTAAAACGTCAGATGTTAGAGGAGCTTTCAAACCCTCCGGGTTCATCTCTTCTAATCCCAATGAAATAGTGACAGGGTTATTTGGCCCCCCAAAAACTGGTCCACCCACCAAGACACTTGAAACTGACGCTCCACCCGATTCCATACCGATCTGGCCAAAAACAAAGGATGCAAGGAGAATTTTCCTTCCAAGAAGAAATCGATCCAAACCCAAAAGAAAATGGTTCTTCCTTGAGTCCCTTGCCGAAATTCACCGCCCTCTCCCATTCTCATCCAAGGAAGACTTGATGCTGGATCCCTGCCCAACCACCGACTACCAGGCCCGACCTCCACCACTGCCTGAAGCCCTAACTGACCGCCATTGTTTCAAAACCTTGATCTCCTCTCTTGAAAATTCTTGATATTAGAAGAAATTTGTTTTTTTTTTTGTATTGTCCCGCCACCTCCGTAATAAACAATTTATTAGATACATGGTATGGAAGAAAAGAGGGATTTTCCTTGGAGCAAAATATCCTGATGACACTGTGATTTTCCATCTATTCTATCATTCCTTTTTTCTCCAAGAATTTATTATCTTTTTCAGATATCCTAGGGGTATTTTTACCAAACAACAGTCCTTTGAGAATTGAGACAAAATCATTGGAAACTTCGTAAAAATACATAGAAGTCTTGTGTCTCCACAATGCCTGATACTAGAAGGAAACTAGATCTATTTCATAGTTCACCCTCTTACACATAGTCAATTTTGGAAATTGACAGCAATACACTATCGCAAATACCAAATAGGAAGCCATAAAGAATTTCTTGTCCCTTTTGTAATGTGATAACTGAGATGAGATTTCAATGGAAATCAATTTTCCCCAGTCAAAGATAGCCCGTGCTTTAACTATAAAATATAAAATATAAAGAATCATGCGAGAAATGGTAGCAATGCTTTCCTGACCTGTCAAGTTGGTAAACAACCAAGCGATTTCCCGAAATGGGTTTTTAAAAGAGTCGGCCTGAATCCTAGTTATGTCTTCTAGAACAGACGCGAGATTCTCCAAAAAATCAGGCAAGAGATCTAGGCCATTGCCATGTTTCTTTAGAAAATATCTATAGTCTTCTCCTTTGAAGGTAAGTGTTGGCTCTGAGAGCTTCAACATATTATGAAAAAATTGCGGTGAAAGGGAAATGGGGGAATGATCTTGGAGTTTTATAATTCACTGGCTCGACACGTACTTCTAAACATGCCATGCAACAAGTTATTTTCAGTCGAATACCTCAGTAACACACCTTGCATGAGCAATTCCAGATGCCCATATTACATCTTTTTGTGTAGGAGAAGATGAGTAATATAAATATGCTTTGGACCACTGAAAGTTCTGGTCTTCACGACCAAAAATATTCAAAGTATCACCACATAATTGTTGTCTAGCTACTGCTGCGATAGGTTGATGAGAGTGCTCTTTCAACTGGATAATAACTTGAAATGAATCCTTTCGAAGAGATAACAATAATATAACCTTTGGAAAATAATGATTTATTGCAATGTAATGAAAAATATCCTCGATCCCTTCACTATTAATGACGATCTTTTGAGAACCCGCATGATCAGTGATTAGCATTAAACCACACTTAATGCATATTGGGAAAAACATGAAGATGGCGGGTACATACAAGAGCAATTTTGAACATGGAGCCTTTTGTGAACCTGTGAACCCGCGGTTGTGAATGATAAAAAATAAGCCAAGTGTTGCAAAGAGGTCGGTTGGACTTGTACACATGAGAAATGAAATATTTAGGGGCTCGGTACCCACGACAAGTCTGACAGTCATAATGTAGATCACAAAACTTTGGGTGTAAAGTAGAGAACGTGGAACTTGGAAGATGAAGGCTTGACCCTGTGAACCCATGAAGTTGAAAAAATGGTTAAGTATGTTATAACAAGGTGGTCGGTCATACTCATGACATAAGAACATGGATGGGGATGAGGACCCGTGAATCTGCCTACCCACTAACCCGCCTATTTTTGAAATGTGACTAAGTATTATAACTAGAAAGGGATAAAATAAGGGAAGAAGAAAAAGGGGAATACGGGTAGGTATAGAAGAGGGAAAATAAATGGAAACAAGGAAGTTGGGAAAATAGAAAAGGAAAATAAATTTCAGAAGCAATAAATGATCTCAACAGTCTCACATTCACTAAAGGATCAATCCAGGGACTGTAAATATAGGCTTCCACCCACTTTATTAGATTGATGCTAAACCCAAATTTCTCCAACACATGAAAAACAAAACCATGTCTGACATGATCAAAAGTGTTAGCCATATCTAACTTGATAACGATACCTTTAGCTTTAGCATTAGCTTTAATGTTTGAATGTATTGCTTCATGAACCAAAATAATATTGTCCATTATTTATCGATCATGCATAAATTCTCCCTGATTAGGTGAGATTATTTTGGGGAGGATTTTTTTTAGCCAGGAAGCAATGATTTTAGTGAGGATTTTATAAGAAGAATTACATAAGGAGATAGGACAAAATATAGAAAAGGAGGTGGGATTAGCTTCCTTAGGGATTAGGGCTAAAAAAAAGGAATTTGTGTTCCCACTAAATATCAAGGTTTGGTGAGTGTAGCGAAGCATTCACTTGAGATCATACTTTATTAAGGTCCATAAATCCCTGTAGAAAGAAATCTAGAACCTATACGGGCCTCCAGATTTATCTGACTCGAAACAACATATGGCATCAAATATTTCAACTTGATAAATAGGGCGAGTGAGGTACACGTTTTTTTCATTTGTCACAATAGGGGGAATGTGTTCAAGCATGTATATCATATTAGATTTATCCGTCTCTTCTTGTTGAGCGTACAAGTCGGCAAGATGATTTCTACCAACCCTATTAATGTATTCAAATTCTGTCACATTTGTTCCATCTTCAAGTAGAATATCCGCCACATCGTTTTTGGACTACCTGTATTTTGCTTGATTATGGAAATATTTTGTGTTTTTTTCCTCGACCTTAAGCCATAGGCTATGGGACTTCAAACA
>JASDQU010255162.1:4395-16027 GCA_032191745.1 Picea mariana | reverse complement strand
TCACCCTCTCGTCTCCTGCCATGTGTCCCTCTCACTCTCAGTCACCTCCACCTGTACCCCCGCACTCCACACACCTTCCTCCTCTTTCCTATTCAGACCACGTGGAATTCCTCAGCTTATGTCACAGCTCCCGTTTCCTCTCCATCACCTCCATAGTGTTGACACCATCACTCCCATCATACCCTTTGTAACATCCGCCATAGGGGTCCCTCGTAGCAGTCCAATGAAGTAGCATCCAAAGAGAGATCGTTCAGCTAATCCAGGTGGCACCATTAGGAGACCTCCACGTCCCAGAAGGCAGAGTTAACTGAGGCTGTCCCCAGTCCCAAGAAAGTAGTTATTGTGGTTGTTGTTGGTGGTTGAGCATCATCTCCGCCATAAAAAGAAAGTCCAACAAAGGACTAAAGCTGGTTCATTCATTTGCAGTAGGACAGTCCGAAATCTGATAGCGTCTGTCTTGGGTGCACTATCGACTAGAGTCTGCATGCGCAGGCTATCAGAAGACATGCAGACGCAATATGTTTAATGCAGCGTCTTTTTTTTTTTTGTTGTTGTTATGAGTATATGTAGGCATTTTCACCATTTTTTTAAGGATCGATGGTTGAGCAAGGCTCCCGATTGTAAAGTTTTAGTGAAGCGCTGGTCGCTCTGGTTAATGTATAAGGCATTTGAGATTTCTTACTTTATGGATGTCAGCCTATTTTCCCATCTCTTTGTTTACTATGTTAGAATATCTCAGAATTGGAGGATCCAGTCGAGTTGCATTGTTGTAGGATGATGTAGGTTGGATCACTGCAACAGTCGCATCATTTCTAATCAGTTCTTTTGTTTTCTCAGCGCTGAAATGGCTTGGAATTGGAGGATCCAGTCAAGTCACCTTTCAGCTCCTTGAAACCCTGGACCAAGAGGATCTTGGCTTCAGAGTTTTTCTTCCTCAAGCTTTTGAAGGCCTGTTGCCTGAGGCAGTCTTGCTCACCCTTCTCATTAAGTCTTCCATCTATCCATCTTATACTCAACTTACTGACGAAAGTTGGATCAAGACCTCCCTTGTTTTCTACACACCAGGCCCAGTTTCCTAAGTTAAAGCTATATCTTCCTGAGTCTCTATCCATTCAATCACCCCATTAAATAAATCGTGACATAAAACTGATGGGCGTTGGGCTCTGCTCCTGCAAGTAATCCAGGAGTGACTTCTGACGCTAACAGATTCCTTGAGGTGTTTATATACTTGTGTTAGGTAACCCCTCTCCTTAATTTATGGATTCCTTGGTTTTCTTGTTACAACAAATTTAACCTTTCATTAAAGACTTGTAACCATCTAGGGGATTCTTGACCACTTCTTCGGGGATTACAACTTCACAAAGTCATATCTCCCTAACCATGAGGAAATCTGTGGCATTCCATATATCATCAAAAATGATACAAAGAGTATTATTCATCTATGAGGGTCTTGCCTACATTTACTCGATCCATAATTTCCATATACCTCAGTCAATATCGGGTACTGAAACCACACCATTGTGGATTCTTCAAGGTGTTACGAGGGAAAAACTCTTATGGCTAGGGTAAACCACAACAGATGGATATGACTGCAAAAATCAACTTTATCCCTAAAACATGCTATATAAACCAATATGCATGCGAGATAAGAAAGAGGCCTACCTCCTGCAGATGTTCAATGATGTCCGCTGTTGAGCACTTTCACCCAAATCTTTATAGCTGCAACAAGTTCTCAACAAACACGCAGAGAAAGCATATAGTGATAATATAAAAGGTTATCACATTAGATAGAATAATCCATTAATATACATGACAAATATGTCCATGGATCATAACTCATATATTCACAAGATATCAATAGGACGAGAAAGAGTATTTCTATTAATAAATCATTAGCAGAAGTGAAAACATTATAGACTTCCATGTTGGCATGGTTTGGAACCAATAAAATAAGTTCCTTCCAGCTGGGATCCACCACTTCAATCCTCCACCAAAGGAAATCTCATAGAAGGGAGACAATGGGGTTCTCCATCAGTAAGGGAAGAGCTTGGGGGATGAACACTATGTTCATACTTAAAGGACAAAGGGATGGAGACTCAATATGAAGTAATAATTTCTCTAGAGTAACTTTTCTCTCAAAGTTGAATTCTTTCTCTCTTTTCCATAGCTCGGAATTGGCCCATTTATAGCCTTCAAAATGGAATTGAAGGGCCGAGTCGAAAAATTTCTAGTACATATAATGCCAAGGATCAGAGATCTCATGTCGTGACATGGAACCTGACATTTAATTTTTATTTTCTGGCATGAATCTCGATGTACGTGGGTTGTAGTGGAGCATACTGCATATACGCATGTTGTATAGTGTGCAAAATGCGTACAAGTGGAAACATATTAATTTTTGTCTCTGTATTGTATCAACAAGGAAGATAAGTCTTCATTGGGAAATGGAATAAGTCCCTTTATGCAAGATTGCATAGGGTGAGGAAAATCTTGCTAAAACAGATGAGCCCTAATGTTTGAGGTCAGACGAGTATCTGTGATGGCTGAAATACATTATAGATAACCCATAAGTGGAGTGGTAGGGAACCAACTGGATGAAATCATTGCTCATTACATTCTGTATTGACTTTGCATACATGGATGCCAATAAAATTACACTGCAGATCCATGTGAAAAATATACCAAACAAATGTTTGTGACCATGAATAGGAAAATACAAATGCAGTTACATGCCAAAAGCTGTCATAGTCACAAACAAGGCCTAGTAGAACTAGTCTCAAAACCAATCTGAAGATATCTGTATACCATGGAGTACAATCTGATCTCCCATGATCACTGAAGTCATATAGGTAATGAAAAGGAAGCAATAACTTAGTAAATATGCGGCCACATAGTGATGTCTTCAAGTCTTCAATGCAATCCACCAAGGGTGAAAGTCTACATCATGTGAATAAAGGAGTTGAGGTTGAACACAATGAGATAGTGTTTGATTACGAGTCATTGAGGTATACCACTAACAAACGCGAGACAACCTACTGATAATGAAAGTAGGTATCAAGGCACCGAGTACATTCTTACAAGTGTGAACAAAGGAGTTGGTATCGAACAAATGTAGAATCCATCGATCAGGATACATTGATGTATTCACAATTTTCGATGGCGAGAGAGTCTGCCACTGATGACTGCAAGCCTCAAGGTACTCATAAGAATCTAGGTCCCGTTTCCAGAATAAATGAGCTGAATTCGATGGAAAAAGACCCGATGAAAGGAGAGAATTAAGGAATCTCTCATCAATCAACACAAGGTATAAAGTAGGAGCTTCATGATTTGGTGGAAATCGGATGAAGAACATGTTCACAAACCAATGACCCTGTGCATCTTGTGCGTGTGCCAAGTGCAAGCGATACACGAAAAAGGCCCTCTGAATAGAAACCAATGATGAAAACTGTTGACAAAGGCAAGGAAACCACCAATAAGTCTAATGGCATCCAAGACACTGCACCAATCCCAATGTGTCAATAGATGTTTTGTCATCAAACACAAGGGAAACCACCCAGTTAACGACCAATGATGAAATGTCGACTTTTGGGTTAAAGGTTACCTACCAATGATGAAGGTAGGGCCAGGGTGCATGATAGGACTATAGTATCATGTGATTATGTGACAAACTAAGGGTATCGCTAACATGCAAAGTCAAGATTTCTGAGGAGTGGCCGACACAGGTTGATAAAATTCCTTTGAATAAGAGCATGAGACATATGGAGGACTCTGGCAACATAGACCCAATGATGAAACCATAAGATGTAGGAGGTATCAATAAAATTCTCTATAGGGACTGGAAGAGTAACCAGTCGGTAGAGAAGACTCTATAATGAGAACAAATTACTAAGGCCATGCTAATCCCGAAATTATGATGACAAATGGGATCAATAAATTTGTGCTCTATTCAAAGGTGACACGACTGCTGCCAATATAGGATAATAATCCCTTCCTGCCCATCTTTTTTTGTTTTTTCATAGACAAATGAATGCTATGATACAGAGGAGGAAACGAGTGTCACAAGTAAGAAAAATGAGTTCTAGCAGTGGAACATACCTATGCTCAATGTAGGGAAATTCATGCGGGAGATGGACACTCAGGGGAATGGTCCCTCCTAGGTATAGTGTGTCAAATTGTGAAGGATATAAAAAAGGCTCTGCTTGGTTGAAGATGCAAAAATTGCTGAGGAAAATGGTTTATAACGCAAAGTGAGAACTGGCTATAGGCTCAATACTGCAAGCAAGGACATGAGACACAATCACAACTTGACGCCAAAAATGTCATTTTTTATGTCTTTTAATCTACTTGGTGGGAAAAAGGGACAAACTTGTGCCAAATAAACATCTTTTCAAATCCAATTTACGAGTGTGAAAGAGACAAGTTCACTCGGAAATATTTTCACTTTTTGAAAACGAGTCAGAAAAGAGCTTAACTAAGACTCACGACCTTTCAAGTCCAATTTAACGAGTGTGAAAGGGACAAATCACTCAACAATATTTTCTCTTTTTAGACAAGTCAGAAAAGAGCTTAACTTGGAGTTGTTTGGGAGATTCTAGGTGGGAAGTCCCAAGGTAGGTCAAGGCTCCCGTGCTAGAATTCTGTGGAATGTTAGTATCTTACGAATAACTGACATAATCTTGGGAAAACCCAAAGCTCTCCAAGTCAAGGAGGATAAATTACTAACATAGTATATAGTCTGTGTGATGGATCGAATAATGTCTCTCACTGGGAAAGACGTGGTTGGAAGCATTGGATAACCCACAAGGCCATCCCAATCAAAGGGAATTTCCTCAGGACTTAGAGGGAGAGCACTCAGGGAGGGAATAAACCTCTCTCATTTAGAGGATGCAGGATCAGGAATGATGATGACATGGTTGAATAATGCATCACCCTCTATAAGGAGAGTAGGATTGACAAAAGATTGCGTTGGTATGAACACTTATTCAATACTAGGTTTAAGAGGATGCATGATAACAGGGATAGGGGACATGTCGCCCATGACAATGGGGGTGAGGCCAAGAGAGAATTGCAGCGGCATGACCACCGTGTCAATCAAAGATGAAATAGGGTGTGGGGAAACCATAGATGCCTCAAAATCTAAAGGGCCTTTGGGTGAGCCCCGTGCTTCTAGTATCTCAGTAGTGGATGGACACAAATGAGTAAGGTGATATCCTTCACAAGTCCTACAAATGAATTTAGGCTTACATCTAAGGCATTAGGGTTTCTCAAATCTTAATACCCCAGCATCATTCACAATGGGTGGTGACATACTTTAAATGAGGCAGGTAGAGGCGAGAGAGTCATCTCCTACATAATGTACAAAAGTTGGACATGTGACATTGATAAGACTCGTGGTGACTAAAGTGGTTGCCCCAGCATGGCTAGCAGTGGCTGGATGTGGGTTATCAACATGACTCGCAAAGGTTGTTGACTCATATCCAACATTACTAGAAGAGGTTGGTGATGGAGCTCCAGTATGACTGGAAGTGACTGGATTAGTGGTGAGTTTTGGTATTTGATTCCAAGGTCCAAGGAAATATTGGCTTTGAAACATTATAGGCTAGGAAGGGTCCTATTTTACCCCTTGTCCCTATCTAGAAAGGTGGTATCCTTCGTCGAATTGGTCCAAAGAGGATTGTACAGGAATCATCACTGAATTCTGCAAAAAAATAGTGGTATGGTAAGAGTTATTCGGGTGAGGATATATGTTTCCCCCTTGTGAAAGGGTTCCATAAAGAGGGTATCCCGAACCGTAAAACTGATTCTCCCCATATGAAATACTTGGTGATATATGAGGACCTATCATGGGAAAAGTCTTCGAAGGAAATGACATGGAGGTCGAAGCATACATGGATGGAGTGTAATAAGTAGAATAAGCACTCATCTAAGAATTGGCTCCTACAAGAGAATAACTAGTACTAGATCCCAAAGTAGCGAGGGTCCAACCTCCCGATGTGAAAGTTGGTTGAGTGACATGACTCATATCAAATGAATACATAGGCATTGGGGCCATGGTTCCCCTGGATCCAATTCTAGGGTTCATATAAGTGGACCAGGGAGAGGATTGCATAGGTAAAGGTATATCGACAAAAAAATGGCTAGAATCCCACGACATGGATTGAGTATCATAATTTTGCATACAATTATGAAAAGAAAAAGGATTCATTCCCATGAAATGAGTAGGCATCATGGGGTGGGTAGCAGTAAATGAGGGAGCAAAAGGAATCTCAGTATCCATGATAATGAAAACTCAGTATAGACTCCTAAGGTCAACTAGTAATCAAAGAGCACACCAAAAGTCAAATGGCCAATATGCATACAAACGGGGTAAAGTGGTTGAGTGGCATCCCTCCCTAAATAAGGTATCTCTCTCCCAAGAGGGGCATGAGACTCCCTACTAAATATCAGAGGTAACAGAATCAGTTATAAAGGCCCTCGTGGTCTTAACAAGCAGTTGGTCAGATCCCCCCGAAGAGGTAAGCCTCCATAAAGGTTGTGTGTTGTCTGACCCTTATCTGACCCAGTGTACCTACAGAATAACCCCTGCAAATAACCTATGAGACAACTAAGTCAAGAAACTAATAAACCAATGTATAATCAATGCACAGGTAAGCATTCATTAATCAGGTCCACTGTATGGGTAGGGTAGCAAAGCCCAAAACCTTGAAAGTACCGCCTCTCACGGAGGCAAAGGAACTAGCAAGATCCCCAGATACGAATAGATCCTCAGAAATATCTCTAACGCTAGGAATCTCTCAGGTGGATATCCCTTCAATTGTCTTCATGCGACCTCGTGATTAAATCTGGTGTGAGTGGAGCCTCCTGATATTACCAATTATACACTTGATTTCTCCACTTCTTTTCTCAGACACATATGTTGATTTAATTTCCTTGGATACATTTACTCACAAAATCCTATTCCAAGGCACTAAATCCTAATCTAGTTTGTGCACCTTAGAAAATAAAACCGTGACTAATCAATTTTAAATTATAGCGTTAATTTTATTGGTCATGATTACTCAAAAAGTTATGGTAGCGAAACTCATGATGTTATGACTCTGCAAGAAAAGTAAATATGAAAATAATGCAAAGTCATAACTTTAACTTTCAATGAATGATATGCTTCTAAAAACCAATGCAATTTTCAAATTCAACTCTGCAATTCTGAAGTAAAATGCAATCTTTCACTATATGCACTAAGCTAATGAAAAAGAATCCAAAAGACAAAAATGCCAAGGAATGCAAAATGCCTTTTTTTGTATTTTAAATATAACAAAACCTGAAAATGCACGGAATGAAAAATACCTTGATATATAATCCTATTGTGTATAGAAAAAGATAACTCAAGCAGGCTACCAAGTAACAAAACACCCAGCCCAATGTACAAGGAAAATAAAAAATGAAAAGATGATGAGAAAGACTCCGCCCAGAAATTCAACCAAAAGAGGGTTTCCTGTCATCCCAAAGATGATTAAAAGGCACTACAAAGACTTAAGAAGGCTCAACAAACATCAAATCCAACCCAACAAACACTAGAACAAGAAAATAGGCAAGGAAAAGTGGTGTACGGAACTATTCAGGAAAACAGAGCATATATACGCATCTTGGCGTCAGAAAACCAACATATGTACGTGACTATCAAGGAAAAAGGCATGCATATGCTTCAAAACAAGACCAGGCAAGGGAGAAAGGATGCAAACTCGGACCCAAAGTGAATAGGAATTGTGAAGCAATGATACGACAAGAACCACAATAGAAACGAGAGAAATCTAAGGAGAAAAGTACTCCAAACCCTAAGAAAGAAGGTAAATCCCCAATATGGTTGCCAATTCTGTTACGAGGGAGAAACTCACTATGGATAGGGTAAACCACAACAGACGGATATGACTGTATAAATCAACTTTATCCCAAAAACATGCTATATAAATCAATATGCAAGTGAGATAATAAAGAGGCCTACCTTGTCCATATGTTTGATGATGTCCACCGTTGAGCACTTTGACCCAAAGATTTATAACTGCAACAATTTCTCAACAAACAAGCAGAGAAAGCATATAGTGATAATATAAAAGGTTAGCAGATTAGATAACATAATCCATTAATATACGTGACAAATATGCCCATGGATAATAACTCATATTCGCAAGATATCAATAAGACGAGAAAGGAGTATTTCTATTAATAAATAATCAACAGAAGTGAAAACATTATAGACTTCCATGTCGGCACAGTTCATAACCGAGAAACTAAGTTCCTTCCAGCTGGGCCTCCACCACTTCAATCCTCCACCAAAGGCAAGCTCATAGAAGGGATACAATGGGGTTCTCCATCAATAAGGGAAGAGCTTAGGGGATGAACATTGTGTTCAGACTTAAAGGACAAAGGGATGCAAACTCAATATGAAGTAATAATTTCTCCAGAGTAAATTTTCTCTCAAAGTTGAATTCTTTCTCTCTTTTCCATAGCTCAGAATTGGACCATTTATAGCCTTCAAAATGGAAATGAAGGGCTGAGTCGGAAAGTTTCCAGTATATGGAAGGCCAAGGATCAGAGATCTCATGTTGTGACATGGAAACCCGACATTTAATTTTGATTTTTTGGCATGAATCCTTATGCATGAGGGCTCAAAGTTGAATTCTTTCTCTCTTTTCCATAGCTCAGAATTGGACCATTTATAGCCTTCAAAATGGAAATGAAGGGCTGAGTCGGAAAGTTTCCAGTATATGGAAGGCCAAGGATCAGAGATCTCATGTTGTGACATGGAAACCCGACATTTAATTTTGATTTTTTGGCATGAATCCTTATGCATGAGGGATGTAGTGGAGCAGCCTGCATATACGCATGTCGTATAGTGTGCAATATGCGTACAAGTGGAAAAATATTAATTTTTGTCTCTGGATTTTATCAACAGGGAAGATAAGTATGCATAGGGAAATGGAATAAGGCCCTCTTTGCAACATTACATAGGGTGAGGAAAATATTTATATAAAAAATTCCCCCTAATGTGTAAGGTCAAAGGAGTATCTACGATGGCCGAAATACATTATAGATAACCCATAAGTGGATTGGTATGGGACTAGCTAGACGAACTCGTTGCTCATTACATTTTGTACTGACTTTGCATACATGGCTGCCAATAAAATTACACTATAGATCGATGTGAAAAATATACCAAACAAGTTTCTGTGACCAGGAATAGGAAAATACAAATGTCGTTACATGCCAAAAGATGTCATAGTCACAAACAAGGCCTAGTAGAACCAATCGCAAAACCAATCTGAGGATATCTGTATACCATGGAGTACAATCTAATCTCCCATGATCACTGAAGTCATATAGGTACTGGTCCAATGAAAAGGAAGAAACAACTTAGGAAAGTTGTGGCGACATAGTTATGTCTACAAGTCTTCTACACAATCCACCAAGGGTGAAATTCTACATCATGTGAATAAAGGAGTTGAGATTGAACACAATGATACATCATTTGATTACCAGTCATTGAGGTATATCGTTAACAAACACGATACAAACTACCGATAATGAAAGTAGGTATCAAGGCACCGAGTACATTCTTACAAGTGTGAATAAAGGAGATGGTGTCGAACAACTGAAGAATCCATTGATCAGAAGACATTGATGTATTCCCAACTATCGATGGCGAGAGAGCCTGCTACTAATGACTGCAAGCCTCAAGGTACTCATAAGACTCTAGATCGCATTTCCATAATAAATGAGTCAAGGTCGATGGAAAGAGACCCACTTAAAGGAGAGCATTAAGTAATATCTCATTAGTTAGCATGAGGTATAAAGAAGGACCTTCAAGATTTGGTGGAAATCAGATGAAGAACATGTTCACGAACCAATGAACCTATGCTTCTTTCGCATGTGCCAAGTGAAAGAGGTACACAAAAAAGACCCTCTGAATAGCAACCAATGATGAAAACTGCTGACAAAGGAGAGGAAACCACCAATAAGGCTAATGACATCCAAGACACTGCATGAATCCCAATGTGTGAATAGATGTCTTGCCGTCAGACACAAGGGAAACCACCCAGTCAACAACCAATGATGAAATCTTGACTGTTGGGTTCAAGGTTACCTACCAATGATGAAAGTAGGGCTAGGGTGCATGATAGGACTATAATATCATGTGATTATGAGACAAACTGAGGGTATGGTCGACATGCAAAGTCAAGAGTTCTAAGGAGTGGCTAACATAGGTTGATAGACTTCCTTTGAACAAGAGCATGAGACATATGGAGGACTCTGACATCATAGACCCAATGATGAAACCATAAGATGCAGGAGGCATCAATGAAATTCTCTATAGGGGGTGTAAGAGTAACCAATCAATAGAGAAGACTCTATAATGAGATCAGCTTCCTAATGCCATGCTAATCCAAAAATTATGATGACAAATGGGCTCAATAACTTTGTGCTCTATTCAAAGGCGACACGACTACTGCCAATATAAGAAAATACTCCCCTCCCGCTCGTCTTTTTTTGTTTTTTCATAGACAAAGGAAATTTATGATACAGAGGAGGATACGAGTGTCACAAGTAAGAAAAACTAGTTCCAACAGTGGAACATACCTATGCCCAATGCAGGGATGTGCATGCGGGAGAGGGACACTCGGGGAAATGTTACCTCCTAGGTATAGGGTGTCAAATTGCGAAGGATATAAACAAGGCTATGCTTGGTTGAGGATGCAAAAACTGTTGAGGCAAATGGTTTATAACACAAAGCGAGAACCATCTATAGGCTCAATACTGCAAGAAAGAGCATGAGACGCAATCACAACTTGACACCAAAAAATGTCCTTTTTTATGTCTTTTAGTCTACTTGGTGTGAAAAAGGGATAAACTTGTGCCAAATATATGTCTTTTCAAATCCAATTTACGAGTGTGAAAGAGACAACTTCACTCGACAATATTTTTTCTTTTTGAAAATGAGTCAGAAAAGAGATTAAGACTCATGAACTTTCAAGTCCAATTTAATGAGTGTGAAAGGGACAAATCACTCGACAATATTTTCACTTTTTAGATGTGTCAGAAAATATCTTAACTTGGACTTGTTTGAGAGATTCTAGGCGAGAAGTCCAGGGGGAGGCCAAGGCTCCCATGTTGGACTTCTGTGGAATGTCAGTATCTTATGAATAGCCGACATAAGCTTGGGAAAACCCAAATCTCTCCAAGTCGAGGAGGATAAAGTACTAACAGAGTATATAGTCTCTGTGATAAACCGGATAATGTCTCTCACTGGGAAAGACATGGGTGGAGGAATTGGATACCCCACAAGGCCATTCCAATCGAAGGGAATTTCCTTGGGACTTGGAGGGAGAGCACTCAAGGAGAGAATAAACTTCTCCTGTTCAGAGGATGCAGGATCAGGAATGCTGATGACATGGTTGAAGAATGCATCACCTTCTACAAGGAGAGTAGGATTGACCAGAGATTTCACTGGTATGACTACATATTCAATACTAGGTTGAAGAGGATGCATGATAACAGGGATAGGGGACACGTCACCCTCGACAAAGTGGGTGAGGTTAGTAGATAATTTCAGCGGCATGACGACCATGTCAATCAAAGG
>JASDQU010255159.1:0-12591 GCA_032191745.1 Picea mariana | reverse complement strand
TTCAAGACATATAAGAAAAAGCATTTTGTGGTTTTCTCCCACTTTGGGTTTCCATGTAAAACACTGGTGTACTATGTATGTGTATGATTGTTCATTTGTTCATTGCTTATTTACTCTGCAGTTATTGGAAGATAATGATACATTGATATAAAACTTGGATTATATGGTTAAAAGGGATTAAATTGCTTTATTATTAATTCAACCCCCCTCTCAGTAATCCAACACGGGGATGATCCCATTCTAGAGCCTGTATGGGCCACCTAATCATATTGTTCACATGATTTCCTCAATGATACTTTACCTTCAGATGAAGCCATATTAGAGGCCATGAATGATCCCGATAGGCCATGGGACGATATGCATCATCGCTCTTACTTCCTCCCAAAACTTTTTAGGATCGAATATGACGACTTTAGATCTACCTTGAGTGAGATGGTCGTTCACAATGTGGCTCCACTAGATACGCATGGTGTTTATTGTTGACCCAAAAATATACTTCGGGCTCAACATGATGTTTTTCACCTTCATGCCTCCACAAGTGTCCCTTTGTGCTATGGTTCCATTCGAAGAGAGTGGTGGGGGGCATAGTTACTATGGCTTCTGCCCTTGAAAGAGTATCAGTTTGATACCTTCATATGGTTTTGAACCCTCCTACATCATAATTCATCATGTCAAGATTATTCAGTTCATATTTCATGAGCTAAACACGCAAATTGCAATGAAATGAAATTTTTTGGTAATTTCCAAAATTTGGAAATGTGTGGAATCCACCAATGGAGATCTTCAAGTCAGTGTAGAGCATTGGAAACAAGGAGTCTTAGGAATAAAGTTGAGCATCTGTGCTTTATTGAGAGTTTGGAAGCATGGTATGCACTGTTTTGGTAATTTGTTTTTAATTTACACTACTTAAATGTGTTATTGGACATTTAAGCACACTGATGCGTAATATGCAACGACATTGGTGCGATTTACTCATTGCATATAATTTTATTATAAAGTATGGTGGTGCTTTTAAACATTGATTGTCTGGGGCATTATGTTTTTAGGAATGCCTCGGGGTGATTGATTAAACTTGGTGCACCACTAGGTTAAATTTTATATATAGTTGAGATAGCAGTGCAATTAATGAAGTGTAATGCACTGGTGCAAGTATAATCCCATTTTGCACCGGTGTCGGGGCATTCCAAAGGACGCGATGCTTTATTTTTTGGTAATTTATTGCAGTGTGCTAGCTTGAAAAACATCGGTGTGTACATATATAGATTCATCGGTGGTGGTGCTCACGGTGCAATTAACACATTACACACCACTTTGGGGAGATCTGAATTGTTCAAGCGCACAGTGCGAAATTGAAAAAAAATGCTAAATTTAAAGCTAAATTGTAATTTTGATTGGATGAACATGCAAATTGGAAGGTAATAAATAATTTTCCTTTTATGTTCTATCCCAAGGAGGCATGGTTGCATCACTGAGAGAAAAAAAATTGTGGTATTTTCCAAAAATTGTAAATGTATGGAATCTAGTAATGGAGCTATCCAAGTCAATGTAGAGCACAAAAAACATGGTGTCTTATGAAAAAAGGTGATAACTAGGGATTTCTTGAAAGTTTGAAAGCATGGGATGCATTGTAACAATGAAAATTGGTTTGGTAATTTTATTTTTAATTTACCCTACCTTGGTGCACCTTTAGACATCTAGGTGCACCACTATTTGTTTTTCAATGACACCTGTAAATGTGTTGAACCTGCATAGAATAGATCTAGCTAGAAAATAAAACACACATTTGTAGAGAGAAATTGAGAAAGAAACAAGAGAGAAGGAATGGAAGAATTCTCATTAACCGAATGAATAATGAATGATTTACACATGATATACTCAGTATAACTCAACCAATGCGCACTGGAAGAGAATCCAATGCACCATAGTGGTGGTCTAGAGTGATATGGACACACACCAGCAATTACGGGAGTAAACTGCCACCTAGTCTAGTCTCTCGGGAAGTTACAGAAGTGAACTGCCACCTAGATGAGTTAACTAGTCTATCAGTATTCAGTTAACTGACTGAAACTGAGTGAAGTGAGGAGGAGATTAGGGAATCAAGGGTAATGTGTTAGTCTGGTGATGTTCCCAAAGACAATGCACATTAGTTGGTGATGATCCCAATGTTGCATGGTGACAATACCAATGTAGCATCTAGACTCTACTCAACTGATCAAAATGAAGTGAAAAATGAGGAGAATATTTTCCCTAGAGGAATATTCTTTCCTAAAATATAGGAGACTGTATAATGACTAATAAACAAGAAAAAACCTTAGGAAAAATAAATCGTAGGTGTGTGTGAAGTAACTCCAACACCCCCCCTGAACATCACTATGGTAAAAATAAAGAATGGGTCCCGACAATGAGGCCATATTAGGTACCCAAATACAAAAGATACACTAAAATAAAGTGAGAAAAGAGGGAAAAAATCATGGGAAAAACCCCACCTCAAGGTACAATGTATGTAAAAATAAGAATTGACAGTTGCTATGAAACTGTGTCCTTCACTCCAAGACGATTTCACAGAGAATGGAACTTCTTCTCAATGAAGATCTTGTTGAATATGTCTGCAGTCTGTTATGATGAAGGATAGAACTGCAGGTCAATGATCCCCTCGTGTACTAAGTCCCGGATGTAGTGCATGTGGGTCTTGATGTGCTTTGTCTATTGCCTCTGAACTAGATCTCTATAGAACTTTAGATTGCTCTGGTTGTCACACTAGATGACGATCGACCCATGAAAGTGAATGCCCAACTTAGTGAGAAAATGTGTAGCCACATAACTTGAATGGTTATGTTAACTACCCCTTTGTACTCTGCCTCGGCTGAAGATAGAGAAATAACATATTGCTTCTTGCTCAACCAACAAATAGGCCCAAAACCAAGACTGAGTGAATAACCGGATGTGGACTTGAGATCAGTGTTATCCCCATCCCAGTCAAAATCAGTGAACCCGATGAGGTCCAATGTAGAGTTTGTTGCATAATGAATCCCAAAGGTGATAGTGCCCTGTACGTATCGAAGGATATGCTTTGCAGCTTTCCAATGTAGCTCATGTGGCTCCTGCATGAACCTGGAAAATGCGCCAACTACATAGGATAGGTCTGTTCTGGAGTGTGTGAGATAAAACAAGCTCCCCACTAGTTTTCTATATAGTGTGTTGTCAACCAGTGGAGTGTCCCCGCCATCCACAAGTTTGAATTCTGATAGGAAAGGAGTGGGAGAAGACTTGCAGTCTGTCATGTGAAATCTCTCTAGGAGATCTCGTGCATACTTGGCCTAAGATAGTTTTATGTTTGATGCATTCTAGTTAATATCGAGTCCAAGGAAGAAATGTAGCGGACCCATGTCTATCATCAAGAACTTATCATGTAGAATCCCCTTGACTAAAGAAATCGCTAAAGTCGAGCAATCGGTGATCAACAAATCATCAACATACAAAACTAAAAGTAGAAGTGAATCATCCATCCTGAGCATGTAAACATTCAAGTCTGATTTACACCATACAAAGTTATGTGATAGTAGGTAGAAGTCCATCTTGGCATACCATTCCCTCAGAGCTTGTTTGAGGCCATAAAGATACTTCTTCAGTCGATAGACCAAAGATGAATGCTGCATAAATCAATAGGGTTTCTCCATATATATCTCCTTAGAGAGATCGCCATGATGAAATGCATTCTTCATGTCCATATAATGGGCTTCCCATCCCTTGGTTGCCACAATGGAAAGTGCCAAATGTATGGAATCATTATTTGCTACTGGAGGAAAGGTATCATCATAGTCAATGCCATGCACCTGTTGAAAGCCTTTGGAAACAAGCGTGGCTTTGTATCTACTAATCTTTCCATGTATTGTGCTCTTGGTCCTGTAGACCCATGTGCACCTGATAAGTTTCCTTCCAGAAGGAAGGGGAACCAAATCCCATCTCTGGTTCTCGAGGAGGGAGTTGTACTCCTACTACATGGTGTATTCCAAAAAGGGATTTCCAGCAGCCTCGCCATAATACTGTGGATCTTAAGACTGAACAAAGAAAATATGCATGGGTGGCAATGGTTCAGTGGTATTGAGTGCAAGAGGAGGCTCCTCGAAATCAGATCGAGTCCTCCTAGTATCGGTTGGATCACCAACAAGATCCCATGCATCCTGAAGAGTAATATGGGCCCACTTGGGCCTCTACTTTGTCTCTGTATCTTCATTTGGATGCATTGACTCTGCATCTAACTGTATCGATTCTATTTCTGGATCATCTTAATTCTCTGAATCAAAAATCTCGTCTGAAGAAGAGTTGGCATGTGCATGCTCATCATCTCTGACATGTGGAATAACAAAGGTGTTTGCATGCAGCTGTTAAGGTACATGCGAGACACTTTCCTTAAATTGGGAACTATACTCAATGATGATCCAGTCTGAGGAAATATAAATGAGTCTGTATCCCTTCACATTGTCGGGGCACCCAACAAAGATACACTCTGTTCTCTGTGGATCAAGTGCCTTCCTCTTTTCAGAGGAAATCTGGGCCCATGCACATGAACCAAAAATACGAAAGTGGGTCACTTCTGGTTTGAGGCTGCTCCAAGCCTCATAAGGGGTTTTATTCTTGACAGATCTATGGGGAGATCCATTTTGGATGTAGGTTACACAATTAAGTTCTTCGGCCCATAATATCTGCGGTAGTGACTTTGCATGTAGCATGCAAGATGCCATCTCTTTTAGAGATTTGTTTTTTCCACTCAACAAATTCGTTTTGTTATGGAGTATAGGGAACTATGTGTTGCAACTGAATCCCTGACTCATGACAAATATTTTGTATCTCATGGTTGACATACTCTCCCCCATTATCAGTTCGGAGGATTTTTATTTTCTTTCATGACTGTGTCTCAACCAAGGCTTTGAAATCTTTGAGGTTTTGAAATACCTATGATTTTTTCCTAAGAAAGAAAATCCATGTTGTTGGATGCAGACCCATCCAGGGGAAAACACTTTTTTGGGGGAGAGAAGCACGAAGGGAAGAAAATATAGTTGGAAGGAAAGGTAGCACGTGTGAGAGAAGCGTGGGAGTCACACATGCAAGGGAGACCTAACTATGTTAGGGTTAGGGTTTTTGCAATATAATGTAATGGCTAATGAGCTAAGAATATATATAAGTAGCACTTAGGAGGTCTAAGGGGGGACCGAGGGAACCGAAGATACCTAAGAGGGGTACCTGAGTGGGATAGATATAAAAAGAGATCAATAGTACCTAGGACGTAGAGAGAGTCTGGAAGTTGTAAGTTTAGTAAGAAGTGCAACATTTTGTAAGATGTTGAGCTGAGAAAGATTGAGCAACTCGATCCCGAGGGTTAGATCACAGGCTGAGCAGCCTAGTGTGATCTAGTCAACCTCACAGGGATTGGGAGTTCAGTTGAGGTTGCAAGATCCAAGACTGTAAACGCGCACGACATGTCATATTGTTGAAACATAATAAAGAGCTTGAGAGCCAATAATTTTTGGACGTAGCCGAGGAGGGGGTGAACCATGGTACATCTTGTGTTATGTGATTGAATGTATGCATCTCTATTGTTGTTAAGAATTAAATGCTAGATGAATGACTAAAGAAGCTAGTTAGATCTGATATTCTAAATGCATGAATAATAATGATTTTTTTAATCAAGATATTAGACTAAATAAATAAATATCACAAGGTATAACCATAGATCTCCACTCATTCCCGGGCTGCAAGCACCTAAGTATTGCATCCACCCATAGAGATCTCTTGGGTGAGACTACGCAGTACACCATGTGTGTTGTGTTTCCTTTTGGTTTACCAGGGGGGGCGATAGTTTTAGAGGGATTTTGTTGGACGCTTGTTAAATCTAAACCTAGGTCAACATATGGCAGTAAGGTAAGATCAGAGAAGATGATTGATAAAGTAGAAGAAAAAACCAACAAATGTGAAGCATGAGAAATCATCAACAAAAATGAGCATGTACCTTGCTTTGTTGATTGATGGATGCAGAAAGGGCCCATTAGGTCATTATGGATCAGATCTAAAGGAGAGGAATCTCTATGAGTCTTTCCTTTGTCGAATTTCTCTTGAGGGTGTTTTCCAAGAACACGTCCCTCACAGATTCCTTTGGAGAAATGGATGTTTGGTAGACCATCAACCAATCCTTGCTTGCTAAGTTGTTGCATATATATGAAATTTAAATGCCCAAAACTTTTGTGCAATATCCTACTGCTTTCATTAGCATGGGTAAGAAGTAAAGCATAATCTGGTTCAATAAATTCAGAAAATGTATACAATCTAGATTGATAATTTACCTCATCGGTAGCAACCTTGGAATTGGTTTGCATGTCATAGATGTCCACTGCATCAGGTGGGAATATGACTTTCTTTCCGGTGTTGGAATTTGTCATCTGATACACGGAGAGAATATTGACAGAAATTTTGGGAACGTGCAACACATTCTCGAAGCTTTCGTTGGTGAGTTCAATCCTTCCTTTGTCGGTGACCTCGACTGGAGAGTTGTCCCCAATCAGAATAGGAGGACCTTTGCTTGCATCCAATGAAGAATGGACTGCTTTTGTGGCAACCATGTGATATGATGATTCTCAATATACGATCAAAGCATCAGGATAGGAGTTGATGGAAATCAAAGCATGGCTAGAATTTCCTTTCTTGGGATTCTGATATTCTCGCTTCTTCTTCCTGGCACCCTTGGGGATGTGATCTCCAAGGTTATTTTGCTGAAGTATTTGAGTAATTAGATCTATTTTTTTCTGCATGCATTAGGATTCTAGATGGAATCCTTGATGGAAGTATGTGCATTTCTCCCATTTTCTTCCCTTTCCACCTTTCGATCCAAAGGCATCGGTGAAGGGTTTTGAATACCCTTCCTTCTTTGGATGTGCATGTGCTTTCCTTTTTTCTTTATCTTTACATTTATGATATTGATGACCATTTCCATAATGCACAGTAAGTGCAAGCACCTTTGGGCCTTTGATTTTTCCCATGTTGATGAGCTTGGTCTTCTCTTGTGTCAGGGATTCGATAAATTCCTCAAGAGAAGGCATCTTCTAGGTGGCTCTAGAGGTGAATTTGACTGAATGGAATGTGGATATGAACACTGAAAATTCAGAACCAAGTTTGGAGATAATGGTGGGAACCATTTGTTTCTCCTCCTTAGATTTATCAACCCCGCAAGCCTTGAGTTGCGACAGTAAATCCCTAAATTTTGTAAATAAATCTTGGAGATTGTCGAAGCTTTTTGGATCCAATGTGATCAATTCCACCTTGAGAATGTGTCCCCTCATCTCATCCTATTTTCCAAAGAGCCCTTCCATGGTGGTATAGCCTTCATTGGGGGTTTTACAGGAAGATATGTGAAAAAGGAGATTGAGAGAAATGAGATTGCAAATTGTTATGAATGCTTCATCCATTCAATTTAGATACTTGGATTTTTCTATGGCTGAAATCAGTTTTTTCTCTGTGTTCATGGTTAACCTATACAATCCTCTGATTTTAAGATGCATGATCATATTCTCCTTCCATGCAAAGTAACTGTAAGGTGTAAGGATGAATTCTTTTGAAATTTCCATTTTTCCGTTGTCTTCAATATTTGGTACGTGCAAAAATAATTTGGTGTGTCTTTTTCTTAGTAGTGTGTCAGCTCTGATACCATGTAAATTTTTTGAACTTACACAAAATAGATCTATCTAGAAAATAAAACACACATTTGCAGAGAGCAATTGAGAAAGAAGAAGCAAAAGAGAAAGAATGGAAGAATTCTCATTAACCGAATGAATAATGAATAATTTACACATGATATACTCTGTATAAATCAATCAATGCACATTGGAGTAGAAGCCAATGTGTGATAGTGGTGGTCTAGAGTGATCTAGACACACACCAACAGTTACGATAGTAAACTTCCACCTAGTTTAGTCTCTCAGGAAGTTACGGGAGTGAACTGCCACCTAGCAGGGTTAACTAGTCTATCAGTCTTTAGTTAATTGAATGAAACAGAGTGAAGTGAGGAGGATATCATGGAATCAAGGGTAATGTGCAAGTCTGGTGATGATCCCAAGGACAATTTTCATTAGCTGGTGATGATCCCAATGTTGCATGGTGACAATACCAATGTAGCATCTAGACTCCACTCAATCGATCAAACTGAAGTGAAAATTGAAGAGAATATTCTCCCTAGAGGAATATTCTTCCTAAAATATAGGAGATTGAATAATGACTAATAAAAAAGGAAGAAACTTAGGAAAAATAAATCCTAGGTGTGTGTGAAGTAACTCCAACAACACCGGTGCAATTTATTTGGTGCGTGTAATTTTATTATAAAGTATGACGGTGCTTCTGGAACATGGACACATTGGGGCGTTATTGTTCATGAATGTTCCAATGCGTCTATTTTTTAAAGGTGCACTGCTATTTGTTTTCAATGACACTTATAAAAGTGTTGAACCTGCATAGAATAGATCTAGCTAGAAAATAACACACACATTTGCAGAGAGAAATTGAGAAAGAAGCAAGAGAGAAAGAATGGAAGAATTATCATTAACCAAATGAATAATGAATAATTTACACATGATATACTCAGTATAAATCAACCAATGTGCACTAGAGGAGAAGACAATACACCATAGTGGTGGTCTAGAGTGATCTAGACACACACTAGAAGTTACGGTAGTAAACTTCCACCTATTCTAGTCTCTCGGGCAATTATGGGAGTGAACTTCCACCTAGATGAGATAACTAGTTTATCAGTATTCAGTTAACTGACTGGAACAAAGTGAAGTGAGGAGGAGATAAGTGAATCAAGGGTAATGTGCTAGTCTGGTGATGATCCCAAGGACAATGTGCATTAGCTGGTGATGATCCCAATGTTGCACAGTGACAATACCAATATAAAATCTAGACTCCACTCAACTAATCAAACTGAAGTGAAAAATGAAGAGAATATTCTCCCTAGAGGAATATTCTTCCTAAAATATAGGAGACTGAATAATAAGTAATAAACAAGGAAAAACCTTAGGAAAAATAAATCCTAGGTCTGTCTAAAGTAACTCCAACACCCCTTGAACATCACTATGGTGAAAATAAAGAATAGGTCCTGACAATGAGGCCATGTTAGGTACCCAAATACAAAATATACACTGAAATAAAGTGAGCAAAGAGGGAAAACCTCATGGGAAAAACCCCCCCTCAAGGTACAATGTATGTAAAAATAAGAACTGATAGTTTCTAGGAAATTGTGTCCTTCAACTGAAGATGATTTCGCAGAGAATGGAACTTCTGCTCAGTGAAGGTCTTGGTGAAGATGTCTGCAATGTGTTATATTGAAGGATAGAACTGCAAGTCGATGATCCCCTCATGTCCTAAGTCTCGGATGTAGTGCATGTGGATCTTGATGTTCTTTGTTCACTGCCTCTGAATTGGATCTCTATAGAACTTTAGAATGTTTTGGTTGTCACACTAGATGATGATCGACTGATGAAAATGAATGCCCAACTCAATGAGAAAATGTTGTAGCCACATAACCTGAATGGTTATGTTAACTACTTCTCTATACTCTGCCTCAATTGAAGATAGAGAAATATCATCATGCTTCTTGCTCGACCAACAGATAAGCTGAGAACCAAGAATGAGTGAGTAACCATATGTGGACTTGTGATCATTTCTATCGCCATCCCAGTCATAATCAATGAACCCGATGAGGTCCAATGTAGAGTCTGTTGCATAACGAATCCCAAAGGTGATGGTGCCCTGTACGTATCGAAGGATATGCTTTGCAGCCTTCCAATGTAACTCATGTGGCTCCTGCATGAACCTGGAAAATGTGCCAACTACATAGGAGAGGTATGGTCTGGAGTGTGTGAGATACAACAAGCTCCCCACTATTTTTCTGTACAATGTGTTTTCAACCAGTGGAGTGTCCCCGCCATCCTCAAGTTTGACTCCTGATAGGAAAGGAGTCGGAGAAGACTTGCAGTCTATCATGTGAAATATCTCAAGGAGATCTCGTGCATACTTGGCCTGAGACATTTTGATGCTTGATGCATCCTGGATGATCTCGAGTCCAAGGAAGAAATGTAGTGGGCCCATGTCCATCATCAAGAACTTGTCATGTAGAATCCTCTAGACTGAAACAATCATTGAATTCGAGCAACCAGTGATCAACAAATCATCAACATACAGAACTAAAAGTAGAATTGAATCCTCCATCCTGAGCATGTACAAAGTTATGTGACAACAAGTAGGAGTCCATCTTACCATTCCCTCAGAGCCTGCTTCAGGCCATAAAGAGACTTATTCAGTTGACAAACCAAAGATGAATCATGCATAAATCCCTAGGGTTTCTCAATATATATCTCCTCAGAGAGATCGCCATGAAGAAATGAATTCTTCACATCCATATGATGGGCTTTCCATCCCTTGATTGTCGCAATGGCAAGTGACAAATGTATGGAATCCATCTTCGCTACTAGAGCGAAGGTATCGTCATAGTCAATGCCATGCACCTGTTGAAATCCTTTGGCAACAAGCCTAATTTTGTATCTGCTAATTTGTCCATATGTTGCACTCTTGGTCCTGTAGAGCCATATGCACCTAACAAGTTTCCTTCTAGAAGGAAGGGGATCCATATCCCATGTCTGGTTCTAGAGGAGGGAGTTGTACTCCTACTGCATGGCAGATTCCAAAAAGGGATTTCGAACAGTCTTTCCATAATACTATGGATCTAAATACTGAACCAAGAAAATATGCATAGGTTGCAATGGTTTAATGGTAGTGAGTGCAAGAGGAGGCTCCTCGAAATTAGATCGAGTCCTCCTAGTATCGACTGGATCACCAACAAGATCCCCTGCATCCTGAAGAGTAATATGGTCCCACTTGGGCTCTTCTCTGGGTCCGCATCTGCATTTGATGTTGAATTACTAAGAGGGGGGGTGAATTAGTAATAGCGTAATTATAATCCTTTTTCTTCAAATGTTATACCAATGTAGAATTATTATCCAATAATGAGCAGTAAGAAATAAACAATCACACACATACACAGTACACTGGTGTTTTACGTGGAAACCCAAATCGGGAGAAAACCATGGAATGCTTTTTCTTATATGTCTTGAAGAATTACATTCATTGGAAGCACCAACTTCCTTTGTTTTCCAGCTGCAACTGGAAGGAGGCTCCAACCCCCTAGATTCTCAGGCTACAACTTGAGGGAAGCTCCAACTCCCCATTTCTCTGGCTACAACCAGAAGGAGGCTACAACCCCCAATGTTCTCCAGCTACAACCGGAAGGTGGCTACAACCACCTGTCATTGCCTCGTCCTGCCACCCTGAAGTAGAAGTAGAATGATGGAACCACTGTCACACTATCACTGTGAGATGTATCGTTGTAAACCTGTACCAATAAATCTGAACCATGCATCAACAATGCATCAAACTGTACCTCAATCTGTAATAAACCTGTACGATAAACAAGTGAATCCAACCATGTACCAAGTATGTACCAATCATGTGTCAACTACTCATCAACTATGACTCATCAATATGTACCAACATCATCAACTATACACCTCATGTATGTGCGCCAACGCATCAACTACTTGTCTCAATCATGTACTCAACATGTACCACAACTAAAAGCCCTCATCAATTTCATCATCCAAATATAATTTGTAGCTCTGTAATAGACCTGGTGTATATGATCACATTCCTGCAAACCTTTCTTAACTTTAAAAACAAGAGACTAGCATTTTTATCAAACTTTTCCTTAGTCTCATAGTCCTAGTTTTGGATTAGTCAACAAACCTAACTTGAAGTAATCATAAATTTGAACCTATAATGTATAAATATTTAAACCTGATAGACAATTTTCTTTAGTGTGTTTAATGCAATTCCTCCAAGTTTCACTACTTGGAACCTCTCAGAAAAGGAGTTATAGAAAAAATGGCATACCTTGTTGAATTCTAGCTTATTCTAGAGAGATACCTTGTAGAGCATGCCCCACCAAAAATATCTGATGAAATGATATGAAACTATTAAAAAACTATTGCATACTTTACCCTAACTAACACATTTGGTCTCACTAAATTTGGATCTGTTATGAAGAAGTTATGACATTTTTACCCAAAACACCTGATTTTGACTAGTTTCAGGACTGGCCACAAACCCTATTTTCCACGGAGTGTAACTCCCAAAATACAACGACCCACAAGATGAATTTTTTTCACAGATACTTGGATATGTTTTCTCACTTTCATATCAATTTCACGGTCTAAATCATTATATAAAAAAACTTATAGCAAAAATGGTGAGATGACCTGTAAATAACATACCTTAGAAAGCACCATCAAAACAATTTATCCTTCCTTGCATTTCGGCCTTCTTTTCTTCACCTTCACTTAGAATTCTAGTTTATATATCCTTGGTTACCTCAGACACATATATATATTCAATATTCTCAAGTGTGATTCAAATGAGAGAACCTTTCCTCTTATTTATACTCTCCAAGTAGCTTCCTTAAAAACATCTTCTAGGTCACTTGGTCCACTTTCCTTA
>JASDQU010255157.1:1767-16027 GCA_032191745.1 Picea mariana | reverse complement strand
AATAACAACAAGATGACAATTAATGCAAATGTTAAACAAAAACCATTCACTCAAGAAGTTTTGATGAAAAACACTTACAAGATCATGAAGAAGCATTAACCATTCCCTAGTTGTAAACCTTCCAATAGCATGAAGCACCACTTTGCCAAAAATTAATCCTCCCAAGAGGTTGCGCGACAAAGCTGGCTGAGAAGAAGAAGATGGGTCCTCCAGGACCATGCTCAGGTCGCTCCTACTCTCGGTACTCCATGTCTAGGACCATGTGGGCCTCGAGACATGATCTCCTAGTTATCCCTAGATATCGGGGATAACAGGCCCTATATGGTTGACAGTGCAGTCATGGTTTCATTTTGGATATAGTAACAAGTGGATGATGCATTTTATGGGATGTTCTGTTATTTAAAGCCTTATTTTTACGTTATGATTGGTATATATTTACAGTTGCTATGTTTAATCATGTCACCATGATTTATTACCTGGCTACACATATACAAGAAATATGTTAGTAATGACATAACCAAAACAAAGAGAAGAAACTTATGGGAACAATCCTAAAAGAAAGGATCTATGTTTACGCTATGTTAGAAGTTATGTGCAATTGAAAATGTAAAACATGTTAGTGTTAGTCCTAACTATTGAATGGTTGGTTAGTGGCTATGCGATTTGCATTTGAGTTATTGTGGGCGCATATAATATTGCAAGGCATATGGTATGGCATGAAAACTTGGCAAGGGTTAAACGTGAATGTTTTGGGTGGCACATTTGGCAAGAAATATGGTCACAGATTTCAATGGTTCGGAAATTGATTACATGGTTTAAATGATATGGTGAGTGTTGGTTGTCTTGTACTTCAGAATTGAATAGAAGAGGAGATGGAAGCGACATGTAGTAAATGCACGTCACTCCATACTCCCCCCATCAGGTTGTCACCCTAGTATGGTTCTTGTTGCATTTTGGTTTGTTGGTGGTTAAGCTCTACAATTTAGGCTTGGGAAGAAAACGCTCGACGAGCTCTCCCTTTTAAGCTCTCGGTTACAGGTATGGTTCTTTTTCACCCCATCCATGAATTATGCTTTGTGTATGAACGAACAATGGCTTAGTAATGCTTGGGTTTGTGTTTTCCTGAGAATTGCAACTGTGTAAATGCGTGGTTTTTCTCTCTGGAATGACCGCGTGTAATTGTTTGGATTGCAAGTAAAAGAATTGGTTTTGGTTGAGTTGTGCATTCGTTGGTTTCTTTGTTGGTTAAAATCGTGGTGGGTCTCTGTGGATTTTTAAATGAATATGGGTATTATCACTCTGTGTATTCTTTCTGGTTGCTTCCTCACAGTTATAAAGGTAACCCTGTCTAGTCGTATTTAGACTGCCATTTGGTTGCTGTGTATTTTTCCAGAGTCATGGTCGTGGGCTTATTCACATGGTCTTGGCATCAAAATATCTCGAAAGTCGGTCTTAGGATGGCCATTATGTCAATATATATGCTATATGGTTGTTGGGTGATATAATTTATGCCTCAGGTTATACTTCCTCACTGGCATTGTTATCAAATGGTTCGACTCTTAAGAAATAGACAGAGGTTATACCTTTGTGTGTTCTGGGTAACTGTCACTGCCCAATGGACATTCACTCCTCCTCTGCAAACGCAAAACGCACTATGTGCATCGTTTTCTACCCTACCCATCGTTGTTTCCTTTGTGGCTAACTGTTGCGCCATTGCCCAGGCCGAGAGTTATAAGGAACCCTGTGGTTTTCTACTATGTTGTATCAAAGGGTCTTTGCCTATGGTTGATATGCCTCTGAGGACCTCCAGTTCTCTGTGCGATTTATGACTAAGTGCACTCTTGATTTCCTTTTTTGTATTTGTTGTGACAGAGCCCGATTTTAAAATCCCCAACCTATCGGATATCTTTTTGGTTGTCAAAGATAGGTTATCAAGTGGAGTGGTTATGGAATGTTTTGTCGAGTCCCTATCTCGCCTTTCTATGATGAAATCGGTTGAAAAGTTGTGATCGGAAATAGAAGGAGAAAGCATACTAAGGTATGCTCTTGAGTTTTATTGAGATAATTCAGTTTTCATTCATTCTTTAATTCATTGAAAGCCTAATTCTCTTTTATGATAGCTGGGTCCTATTGTAGACAACAAGATTCAATGATGAATTACATCATCTAGACACTTGTTTTTCAGAGGTGTTGATCTATCTTTGATAGTCTGTGTAGACTTGTTTGTTTTTGAATTAAATTTCATGGCTGATAAATAATATTGTGCAGAGTTGAGTGGGAAGCAATTTGTGGCAAGTTGATCCAGCTTTTAAAGTTCATTTTTTTACTTTCTGTTAAAAGATCTTTTGTATAGTTTTCATCGGGGGCATCTAAGTTTGACTTTGGTCCAAACTTTCTCAGGGAATTTTGTAAAGAGAACGATTCTTCAATAAATTGGAATGAAATAAGCGATAGATTTATGTCTCATCTGTGTTAATTATTGACTTGGTATTTTTACTTGTCTCTACATTTATTTATGCATCTGTTATATTAAGAAAAATACATAAACATTGAATTTTTCAACAATCTTTCATTTATAAAAAAATTCAGCCTAATCCCTTGTAACCAATACTTGTGGATTAGGAAACAATTTTTGATGGCTATAAACATAGGGTGATATTCTCGTCTATCTTGCTTTATCCAAGTAAGATTTGAAAATGCTTGAGTAAGATCATTTCATATCTTTTCCTCAACATGGATGACATCCATAGCTTTTGGCATCCGATCTTCAGTCCATCATCCATTAGTAGTAGCCTAAAGGCCAGGACGCTCCTTTTGGGATAGTTTCCAGGCAATTCTAACGAGTATATCCATCAAGGCGAGCTTTCCAGAGTTGCCGTAGTTGCCGTTAGTTTCTAAAACTGCATCTTTTTGCCGATCTATTCGTGCATGCACAGATCTTCCTTCATCATCTGATCACGGGTATTTTATATTATTTGCTTGTATTCCAGTGACGATCCACGAGATCTAGCTGGCGATTTCATCTGTTTTCAACATATTATTGTATTTCTTTCTATTTTGCCTCATAATACATATGAATGAGATGGTGTTTGTTCCTTATTCTTCATGCATCATATATTTTGCCTAAACACTAATTGAATGAAACACACATGCAAAAATCACCAAGCATGTTAAGACATTAACTAAAACGCATTCAGAAACCCCCAGAGTATCAGATCAGACAATGGATTTGACAATTAGCAGTGTTTCCTAGACTAGCCGAGTTAGGAACATTATAGTGGTATCAGATTTGGTTTTCCTGCCAGCCTAATGGGAAAATCATAGAGGAAAGTTCATATCAGATAAGGAGGTAGATACATCATTACCAACTAGTGGATTGACAGGAGCACAGATGGAGACTACACCCATTAGATGCAGGGAGCTTTGCTACAGTTGCAAAATGCCTTGGAAGCCATATCACAAATGCAGGAGTAAAGGGAAGGTGCACATTGTTGAGGTGCACTATGACAGTGAGGATGAAGAGATGCATGAGAATGCAACCATAGATGCCTATTTAAAGCAGTCTGATGAGGCTAGTGACTCTTGTGCATTTGAGGGATAGTTGGATGGACATGATGATAACGCATGTCCTTCATCTTCCCCATCAGACAATGTTGAGGATTCGACACTTCAGCGTAGTGGTGACACTTGTGAGGATTCATATGTGTTGGCACTTAGACATGGTGAGATTAGGAGGTTGGATGACCTACCCGTGGGTGTAGACATGGCTTCCAGAAAGTCATGTATGGAGGATGATGAACGAGCCACATTTTTCATCTTCTCAGTCACCTATGCTAGCCACGACACATGAGGATATCATTGCCATTCTGATATGGTAGAGGAGCCTTGTGTAGGGATTGTACACAAGGGACATATGGATTTGCAGACCCAGGAGGAGAGGTATGGCTTGGAGTTAGTTGACCTTACACATACTTATCAATATGAGGAAAGGGAGTCACCACTCTTGGAGATTCCATTGATGGACCAGGTTGTGGAGACTGACAGCTTGTTGGGACACTTACTCCCAAGATCGATCTGCAGTGATGAGGATGCACTCCTTATTGGTCGGGATGACCATAGCAGATGTATGTACACATCTGTATGGGATCCAGGTGCAGATGATATTAACAAGGTGAGTGCACAGGAGGATACAACTACCCATACAAGATACCGTGCGATTTAGATGGGGGTCACAGTTGGTGATGGCATGCAGTGGCATACAGGAGGACTCAGTAGCACAGTGGACAATGGGTAGTTCAATACCTTATATTTTGAGGAGTGTGTTGTTGAGGATTCCATTATTGACACTAGCAATGAGAGGCATGAGGTAGCACCCCAGTAGGATTGTGATCAGGAATCACGACACTTGACAGGACAGTTGAGAGTCAGTGAGGACATGATCATGGGAGCCACTAGATGCATTGATGATACACACCCATTGGTGGCAAGTTATAGTTGGAGGGCCTCGATGGCACATGATAGTTTAGATAGGGGACTTGCCATTGATGACTTCCATACACTCATGGAGAGAGTGACTGTGATGAGGGTCGATTACCATCAGTTATTGATGGATAGAGATTACATATTGGAGGTTGGTGAGATGTATCACAGGGCACTAAGGGAGTATGAGGTTAAGGTGGACCGACTCACTCATGAGTTGGTGAGCACACGAGGATTGTTGGAAGGAACACAAACAACCCTTGAAGAATTAGAGGTCAGATTAGAGGAGCTCCTTAAGAAGACTAGTCAGAGATCCACTATATCTATCTCAGCAGAGAGTCAGATATAGCCTTCAATTACATTGTTAGAGGATATTGGTGGTTTGGTAGAGGAGCACTAGTGGATGGAGGAGCATGAGGAGATGTACTTAGTAGAGCATGGAGATTCCTCTCCCTTGTAGTAGTATACATATATGAGAGATCACCTTCACCGTAGCAGCAATTGCGTGAGTGATGATGGATGGAGAATGATTGACCCGCAGTTTGTGGAGATACCTATTGTTGTACCCGATGGTTGGTGTTAAGTGATGAGTACATGCGATTATTTCCCATGGGTGTCAGTGGACGAGCTTTTGGTCAAGTCCTTGGTTGCAGATATTTATGATAGCCTTTCTTGATACTTTCATCATTGACAACAACACAGGGAAGCTAGACAGTGGTAGGGGAAATGGAGAGTTGGTAGGCTGAGACCACCTGACAGGAGTGTCTTGATTACATACAACAAGATAGGGGTGGATCATCAAGGGCAGACAGTTGAGGCCCTAGGCATGATAGAGAGTATCCTAGGCCATTGGATAGAGGATATCTAAGAGGTTGCTACATATTCAAACTTTCATTGGGACGAGGGTGGAGGGATTTCGACAGTTACCAGTAGGGCACATCAGCAGTTAGTGGGGATTGAAAGTGATGAACTTCCAAATTTGACATGGGATCTGGGAGTCCATTTGGTCAATAGTTTGTTTTATCTTATGAGGATCTAGGAGTGGAGGATCCAGTATGGATATCTTGAGCAGACAATCATGATCAGACTAGAGAAACATCAACATGGTGGTCCCTATCAGAGACTAGCATAGGGCCTTGGGATTACAGGGTTGGGCATTTCATTGACTGATGGAGATGAGAGAACCTTTGTAGGGGGAAGCCACTTTGATTTTCCATTGAGTTTCAGTATTGGGGAGAGCGTGCCATTGGTTGGTGATTCGTTGAGGTGATGTAGTACCTCACTATGGCAGCAACATGTTCAGTCGTTGGGGGGCGTGTTGGGTTTGGTATGGTCTGGTAGGATAGACTCCTTTCGGGTTGAGGTCATGTGTTATTTGCAGGAGACTCATGGTGTTGATATGTTACAGAACTATACTTCACAGGGCATTGTAGTTCACATATTGATATGGGATCCAGGGATTGGAGTGCTTGGTAGTTTAGTGTTTGATGGAGTTGAGTTTCGAGTAGAGTGGTTGCTTGGGGAGTTGATTGAGATTCTTTGGCCATTGATCATTCTACTCATCAAGAGCATTTGGGTGTCATGTGTGGTGAGCACTTGGAGAGGTCCCATCTTGAGGGGAGTCAACTTTGTGTCACACAGGTGGATATGGGACCTCGGTATCATATGCAGATTAATTCAGTTATTGCTTGAGGACAACAATATTCCAACAGGGAGGACTGTAATGTCCCCATTTTTGGACATTATTACATTACAGAGTGTTATGCCTACCAGAGTAGCCAGATATGGGTGACAGAGAGTTTGGGAGATATTGAGGGGTTTTATTGGGCACGACTTGCATCGTTCATCATCAGGATCCATTCCGCACAACTTGGCTTTGGTTTCGTTGCCTTTCAACGATTTTCGTAATTTTGAGTTATTATGGGTCATATCTTAATTAAATTCACTAAGGTCATAATGGGCATATTACTTGGAGAAAACTCTTAGTGTAATAGCTCATCAAAATCAGGAGGAAGAGTATTCTAGGATAAGATGATGAGAAGTGACTTTCAGTGGCCGGAGAGGCCATAAGGATGGACAATTCACTTTTTAGAGGTAACATGGTTAATTAATTAATTAATTAAGTGATTTAATCAAGGAATAATAAAATAAATTAAAAGTCACTTGGAGGGAAAAGGTCAACAACAAATTAGGGTTTCGAGAAGCTATAAAGGAAGGGTAAAGAAACCTAATTCATAATTATGTTATGATTTGATGTTGAGAGAGTTTCCAGAGGAGGAAGAGGATTGACCTTCTGTTGTTTTGTGGATTTTTTGAGGAAACCACCACCATTGATCGATTTCGGTGTTGAGAGACACACCCTAGCCTATCAGAGATACGATCCAGGTATTTCACCATGCTATTAAGGAGTATCCAGTTTGCAGTGTTTGCGTAGCTCAACCAATGAGGGCACAAGGGTTAGAGAGGGTTTGGTGTAGTTGCACAAGGCCAACGATTATCTTGCAGATTCCTTCCGACCCAATTGACGACTTGACAGGGTGCATATTTTGAGCCACCGGTCATCAAATTTTGACAGTGGAATCTCTAAGAGCGCAACAGACAACCAAATAGTGCGTAGCTCTTAAGGAGGGGCATTTGGGGTTCCAGATCAGATCCGAGGAAACCCTCTTGACCCAGTTCAACATTGGTCAGGGCATACATTTCGAGCCACATAACAACATATTTCGTTGGTGGAATAATTAGAGCGCACTCATTGAGCCTAGGAGGTGCAAAACCCCCCAAGAGATGGCATCCATAACTTCCTGAATCTGATCTTCAGTTCGTCAGCCATTAGTAGTAGCCTAGAGGCCAGGGCACTCCTTTTGGGACAGTTTCCAGGCGATTCTGACGAGTATAGAAATTAGGGCGAGTTTTCCAGAGTTGCAGTAGTTGCCATGAGTTTTTGGAACTACATCTTTTTGTCGATTTGTGCATGCACAGATCTGCCTTCATCCTCTGATCACGGGTATTTTATATTAGTTTCTTGTATTCTAGTGACGATCCACGAGATGTAGCTGATGATTTCATCTCTTTTCAACATATTATTGTATTTCCTGCTATTTTCCCTCATAATACATATGAATGAGATGGTGTTTGTTCCTTATTCTTTATGCATCAGATATTTTGCCTAAACATTAATTGAATGAAACACACATGCGAAAATCACCAAGCATGTTAAAACATTAACTCAAACGCATTCATAAACCCCCAAAGTATCAGATCAGACAATGGATTTGACAACTAGCAGTGTTTCTTAGACTAGCCGAGTTAGGAACATTACAGTTTCGTCGTCATTGAGGTTATTCTTGACCCCCAAGGAAAGATTGTACAAGTTTTGTGAATTTAAGGGTTCAAAGAAAGAAAGTGGACCATTTTCTCTTGAAGTGAAATATGATGATAGATCCAAAATTTGGCATGAGAGAATAAGCAATCTAAATTTCAAAGTATGCAATTGAGGATTTGATTGAATACAGACCATGGCAAACCTAGATTAGCAATTGATGAAGGCGCATATGAGGGTTGTGTTCTTGGTAAACATGATTGAGAAAAAGTTTGAGAAAGGAAGGTCACAAAGGGAAACGTCTCTATTGGAGATTGTGCATAATGACCTTTATATGATGACTCATCCTTCCCTCATTAGTGCAAGCTATGCTCTTACCTTCATTAATTATTTTTCTAGGTTTACTTAGTGATATTTCTTGAAGAACAAGGATATGGTTCTTGAGAAATCCATGGATTTTAGGGCATTCACTGAAAAGTAATGTAGTGGACCTATGAAGTATTTGAGTTCATATAATGGAAAAGAATATGTGAGACATGCCATTGAGGGATACCTAACCCAGATCATCTCATGGCAACAAACAATTCCATACACTCCTCAACATAATGGTGTTGTTAAGCAAAAACACAAGGCTTTGATTGAGATGGCTACATGTTTACTTTGAGCAAAGGGAATGCCAACCAAGTTTTGGGAAGAACTTAAAGCTACTTAAAAAACATTCTAAATAGGGTTCCAACCATAACAGTATGGGATGTAATTCCTCCTGAGGACTGGGGTGAAAGGAAAGCATTGATTGGACATCTCAGAGCCTTTAAATGCGTATTGGGATCATATTCTTGATGACATGTGGAAAAATTTGGATCCCATGAGTCATCCATGCATTATTGTGGGTTATTCTAAAGAATTCAAATCATATCCATTGTTTGATTTGACTAAGCATGAGGTGATCAATGAACAAGATGTTATATTTGATGAGAAGGTTTTAGGAGCTAGTCTCCTTACATCTTCCTCTAGTGATGTCTCGAGTGATTATGTTGAGGTATTGGACACTCTAAAACTAGCTTCCAACTTCACACCTCAAAAGTGACTTTTAATCTGATTTCTCACGGAAAATTTAAACTTTCTAACAATATGGTTGATTTTTTCATCGTCAATGTGTTGCAAAGACACCCTCTACAAGGGTGATTCATTGTCCCAAGTAGGTACTGAAGAACATTGAGGTTCTTGGCATCAATGTAGGTGATGCAATTGATTCAAGGAAAACTTGTAACCAGAAACATCAAGTCAATGTTGGATTCATGATGCATGTGATGAAGACATGTGTGTTGAATTTTCACTATGTTAGGCTCAAGCATGAGGTTTATTTCATTTAGCATGTACTTGAACCATAAACAAATGCAACTACACCATACACAAGTGTTGCAATAACCAAGATCACAAGAAGAATTGCCATGCACAACAACACAAGAAATATCCCGGGAAACCCTTCTACTCAAGGGAAGAAAACCCAACAATCCTTTGCTATATTCTCAAGAGAAGATCCCCCAACCATAAAACCCTAATGCACACAAGAGGGTGCTTCTACAACCTTGAAACTAGTGCCCAAGAGAGGTGCACACTTCAGCCTTAAATGCACTTGCTGAAATTCTGAAATGTCAAGTGCGAGTGTGTTTCCTCAATGGGGAAATCACCTTTATTTATACAAGACTGGACATAGCAAAAGGCGTGTCTATTGGCACAACAAGACCAATCTCAATAACTTAGAAATACAATTATTTATTACAATAAACATTAATTATCTTTCACATATGGTGGGGCTGACTTGTACCCTTTACATCATAATTAGGGTTACAAGTAAATCTTACACTTAGACAATATAGCAAGGGATCCACACGTCCACCTGTGCTCAACCACAGGGACGTCATACTCAACAGATCTCTATCTCAACTGATTCCACAGGAGAATCATCTGGAGTACCACATCGACTCAACTCTCACATAGAAGAGAACGATACACCCATCACATGGGTACACCCAACACTGGGGGACGACTCAACTCTCACACAAAGGAGAACGATGCACTCCATCACATGGGCATACCCAACACTGGGCTCTCTCACAGGTCGACTCAACTCAGTCACAGAGGAGAACGTATCCTGGAGAATGTCACCTGACACTGCAATCATCAACACTCCCTCTCAACTAGGGAGGCATTCTCCACCAGACCAAGTGTCTCACGAAAGTACTCAAACTTTGTCCTGGCAAGCGGTTTGGTGAAGATATCTGCAATATACTCATGTCTAGGAAGGTATTGCACGTGTATTGCTTTCCTCTGCACCATGTATCTAATATAATGGTATTTGATCTCATTGTGTTTCAATTTATTGTGAAACACAAGATTCTCAGAGAGCTTCACACAACTCTGGTTATCACAATGAATAATGGTGGAATTCATCTCATGATCAAATAAATCTGTAAGGAGCTTGCAAAGCCACACTGCTTCGCGAACAACCACACTCAACGCTATATACTTTGCTTCTGCGGTACTCAAAGCCACATAGCTATGTTTCCTATTGCACCAGGAAACCATGGCAGACCCCAAGGTAAAACAACAACCAGATGTGCTCTTTCGGTCCACTATGCTCCCTGCCCAATCTACATCGACATATCCCTGTAATCTCATGTCTACACTGGAGGCATATCTCAAGCCATATCCAACTGTGCCTCGTAGATATCTCAATACAGGCTTCGCTACTATCCACTGAGTCTGCCTCGACTGACTCATAAATTGACTAAGTACATTCACATAGCATATATCAGGTCTGGTGTTAACCAGATACATCAATGATCCAATCAGTTGTCGGTAGAGATGTGGATCGATATCGCTTGAATCAGTAAAATCCTCGTTCATTTTCTTCATATCCATCACCATCGGTGTAGGCATGGATTTGCAGTCTTTCATACCGAACTTCTTCAATATCTCCACTATATATTTTCCTTGACTCAGGCAAATATCATCAGTCCTCTGCCATACTTCTAGTCCCAAGAAGTAGTGCATCATACCTAGATCCTTCATCTCGAATTCAAAAGTCAATGCACGCTTGCATTCAATAATAAGTCTTTCTGAATCGGTGAGGAATAAATCATCAACGTACAGGACCAAGATCAGGCACTTGTCACCAACAATATGATAATATAGGTTTGGATCAACAACACTCTTGTTGAAGCCCAAACTCATCAGTAATCCATCCATCTTCTTGTACCAAGAACGAGGTGTCTACTTTAGTCTATACAGGGCTTTTTTCAACCTACACACATGAGATTTCTCGTCACGTATCATGAATCCCTCTGGCTTCTCGATGTAAACCTCTTCCTCAATCTCACCAATGAGAAAGGTTGTCTTTACATCCATCTGATGTAGTTTCCAACCCATGGATGTAGCTAGTGCAATGATAGTACGGATGGAAGTGTATCGGGCTACTGGAGAAAATGTCTCCTCATAATAAATTCCCTCCACCTGTGAGAATCCTTTGGCTACAAATATCGCTTTGTACTTCTCGACACTCCCATCAGATACATGCTTGATCTTATAGATCCACTTGGAAGTCACTACAGACTTCCCTTCTGGTCTCAGAACAATATCCCACACGTCATTCTTCATGATGGACTGATACTCTTCTGTCATGGCATCTTGCCATACCTGTTGACCTCCTGCTTCTCCATGGCAAGAAGGCTCGGTATCAATGATGTGGCTCATGGATGAAACATAGTTCGAAAATCTCTGCGGTCTCTTTCTCTCTCGTAATGTGCCTCGAGGAGCTGCATGTCCATCTGCCTCCTACAGAGTCTGTCAAGCCCAAGCAGGCCTTTTATGGCCTACTGCAATGTCTCTAGGATCATCAACTGGAGCAACTGGATCAACTGGATCAACTGGATCAACTGAATCAATGGTTGTCTCCCTCTGAAATGTTGAAGGGGGAGAAGGTATTGTTTCTTCCTTTTTCTCAAATAGTTTGACTCTCTCTGAAGTCTGAATGGTAGACATCTTCCTTTTCCTGTGTTCCTAACTTGTGTTAATGTTTATGCCATTATTATGGTTCTTTGCATTTCAATAGATAAGGGCAACATAAGAACAAGATCACTGAGAAATACACATTCACAAGAGACACAACATTTATCCTGGGAAACCCTGTAGGGGAAGAAAACCCAACAAAAACTTCCTTATCATAAATTGCCAATACAATGTCAAGAGATAACTCAAGCCAATACAGAAAGTCCTCTCCAAAAGATGCGCCACTCTTCTCCCTCTCTCCTTTGCCGGTAATAGATCAGAACTTGTCTCTCAAACTGAGCAAGTGAGTTGTGTTCAAATGAGGCGCTAGTCTCCTTTATTTATACAAGTTCTGGCATGTGTGAAGTGTCTCTTCACTGGCAGGGCCGACTTCTTAATCTGGGTGGGTAAACCCACCTTTATTATATTTCTGGGTCTTCTTATTAACTGCTGGGGCCGACTTCTTATTCTGCCTATTATAATTTTCTGTTGACCAATCCACAAAAGGGGATTTGGTCCTAATACAATTACCGACATAATTAATCCACAATGGGGATTAATCCTATAAATAATATATCAAATAAGAATGCTCTTTGCAGTTACATTATTTCAACACTCCCCCTTAACAAGAAGGGTATTCTTTAGCAGTATCATGCGAGAGAAGTCTGCATCATTAGTGGCATCAGGAGGACAGTATCGTCAATATCATTTTGGAACATTGGCTGGCATATTTACGAGTCATCGGAAGTTTTCTTCATCAGCAGCATCGTCATTCTCGAAAGAATGCCATCATCATCTACATCAATATGTATCAATAAAAATGATACCTCATCACAGCACTAGGCTGGCACATCGCAGTACTTCACTGGCTCAATGTCACAGCTGATAAGCTGGTAGCTCAATGTTAGTCACATCTTGCTTTACGTATAACAACTAGGTCAGAAGCAAGGTATACATCATCATCTTGCTTTACGTATAACAACAAGATCAGAAGCAAGGAATCATCTTTCTTTACATCTAACAACTAGGTCAGAAGCAAGGAACACATCATCATCTTGCTTTACGTCTAACAACGAGGTCAGAAGTAATGAATCATCTTACTTCACGTCTAACAACTAGGTCAGAAGAAAGGAATACACACAGCATCTTGCTTTACGTCTAACAGCGAGGTCAGAAGCAATGACTCATCTTGCTTTACATCTAACAGGGAGGTCAGAAGTAAGGAATACACACAACGTCTTGCTTTACGTCTAACAACGAGGTAAGAAGCAATCACTCATCTTGCTTTACGTCTAACAGCGAGGTCAGAAGCAAGGAATACACACAACGTCTTGCTTTACGTCTAACAGAGAGGTCAGAAGCAATGACTCATCTTGTTTTACATCTAACAGTGAGGTCAGAAGCAAGGAATACACACATCGTCTTGCTTTACATCTAACAACGAGGTCAGAAGAAATGACTCATCTTTCTTTACGTCTAACAGCGAGGTCAGAAGCAAGGAATACATATATATACTCCCCCTTCAGGGAGGGTCCTTTCGGACTATACTAAGCTTATCTCGAAAGTGTTCAAACTTTACACGAGATAGAGGTTTGGTCAAGACATCGGCAACCTGTTCATCCATGCTAATGTACTGGAGCTTCAAGGCTCCTCTCTGTACTATGTCACAGATGAAATGATAGCGGATCTCTATGTGCTTCGACCTGTCGTGGAATACATGATTCTCTGTCATCTTTATGCAGCTCTGGTTGTCACATAGGATCACGGCTGCTCTCATCTCCAAGTCAAATAGGCCAGTCAACAACTTTCGAAGCCATATAGCTTCGCAGCTAGCAGAACATGCGGAAATGTACTTTGCTTCTGCTGTGCTGAGAGCAATACTAGAGTGCTTCCTACTCTGCCACGAGATCATGGCTGATCCCAAACTGAAACAACATMCGGAAGTGCTTTTTCTGTTAGCAACGCTTCCTGCCCAATCTGAATCAGTGTATCCACTCAATGTGAAGTCATGATCTCCATCATCGCTGAGACCATAATCCATTGTACCTTTAAGGTACCTCATTACATGTTTTGCAGCCACTAGGTGAACATGTTTGGGCTCTACCAGAAACTGACTCAAGGTGTTCACTGCAAAACAAATGTCTGGTCTGGTGTTCGCTAGGTACATTAGTGATCCAATAATCTGTCTGTATAGTGTGGCATCTATCAAGTCTGATGAAGTATCGACCAACAGCTTCAACTTCGTTTCCATGGGTGTATTCATGGACTTACATTCTAGCATGTCGAATCTTAAGATTTTGACTGTGTACTTCCCTTGGTTAAGGAAGATCCTTTCTGGACTCTGCCATACCTCAAGGCCTAAGAAGTAATGCATTAGGCCAAGGTCTTTCATTTCAAATTCTGCGGCAAGTC
>JASDQU010255154.1:4588-16027 GCA_032191745.1 Picea mariana | reverse complement strand
TCAAAGAAGAGAAAAGGGAACAAAATGTGGATACTTGTATCCAATTAAACATGACGAGCAATAACACCCAACTACAGATACGTAACATATAAAACATTAAATTAAATTCTCTCTTGTTGGAAGCTATATTCATCCTCTTGTGCTGGCACAACCCCCTCAAATCAATGGATGGTTGATGGATTTTAGTGGTGTCTTAGCATTTCCATTGAGGACTTCTGGGAGCAGCTTCTCCTCCTTGGACAACCTATTTTTCTCGTACATGTTAAATGGAGTAATTCCTCCATTACTTGTTTGACCAAACTGATAGGCATCTTAAATGCACAAACACGATACGTAAGTATGAATTTATTAGGTAGGTAAAGCATGGAGTGTTCTAGATACTTATCTCATCTCATGTATTTGCAATTTAGTTTTTTATCTGAATGTAGAGAAGACTTGAACAATTCCATAGTTGCATTGTGTGTGTATGATTTGTTTTGTCTATGGTTTCCTATGCTTGAACTTGAACATGGTAACAAATATAGACTAAGATTCTTTGAAGATTTGAGGAGTGATTTGCAGGGTGTTGGAGAGAATTTTCGAGTTTTGTTCAACCACAACATGAAGAGAAGCAGTTTCAAGGCTATTATGGGATGAAGTTTGATGGAAAACCCTTCAAAAAATTTCATTTCTGGAGATGCCCCCCCCCCTACCAGTGTACACAGAGCATCCACATATAGAAGGATAATGCTCCCCAACTAGTGTACAGGGTGTGTCCATAACCCTGACAATTACGATATTTTTTTTCGTGCTTTTGGATGCACGTCTTGGCATGGACATGGAGCGCCCAGGCATACAAAAATTCTGGGTTTTTTCCTGTTTCGACAAAGGAAAAGTATTTCGATCGATATTTAAGCTAGAAAGGGGTAGTCGAATGTCAACAAGAGATTCATGGCATCTATAAACAATCTATCACTAGCACAAGGACCAATTTTAACAGGTAAGAACTATGATGTATGGTCTATTAAGATGGAAAATTTCTTCTGGTCTAAATATTGTTGGGAAGCAATAGTTAATGGATTCCAGGAACCAGATCCAACATATCTACAAGCAATGAAAAATGCGCAGAGAAATTCCCTCAGAGAACTCATGAAGAAGGATATCAAAGCCCTATGGCTCATCCAACAAGGGTTAGAGGAATATATTTTCCCCAAAGTCACAATAGCATATCATGCCAAACATGCATGTGATACTCTTGAAATAGCTTATCAGGGCATTGATAAAGTGAAAAATACAAAGTTGCAGATACTCAGGAAGAGCTTTGAGACTCTTCAAATGAATGATTCATATTTTGTGGATCATTTTATGACCCATGTCACGAGCATATTGAATCAACTGCACACCCATGGAGAAGACATTCAAGAGAAAAAGGTCGTTGAGAAAGTACTTAGAAACCTTCCTGATAAGTTTAATATGGTCATGGTCTCCATAGAAGAGTCAAAAGATCTGTCATAATTGACATTTGAAGAGCTCATGGGATCTCTGTTAACCCATGAAAGTAGGTTCAATCGAAACACTGAATATTTGGAGAATGCATTTCAGTCTTAGGTCTCCATAAGCAGAGGTAGAGGTGGAGGGAATAGAACTAGAGGAAGACGAGGCAAAGGTCGCTCTCAAACATGAGAGAGTTCAACTTCATAATTTTAAGAACATAGTGAACAATCAGAACAACCACATAGTCATTCTAAGAATAGAATGGAGTAGTTGAAAGGAAGAATTAGACAATAATGGAGTAGTTGAAAGGAAGAACTAGACAATAATGGTGAAGTAGTGGCATGCTCAATTTATATTTTAAATTTTTCACCAAGCAACAGTCTTAAAGATCAAGTCCCTCAAGAAGCCTAGAGTGGTATAAAATATAACGTCTCTCATTTTAAAGTTTTTGGCTGTGTAGCTTATGCTCATTTTCCTGAAGAGTAGAGGAGAAAACTTGATGATATAAGTAAAAAATGTATATTTGTAGGATATAGTGAACAATATAAAGCATATAGGTTGTATAATCCTATTACCAAGAAGTTGATATTAAGCATAGATGTGAAATTCCAAGAAGATAAATCTTGGGATAACCAAACAAGTGAAATACTTGTAGATCTCATTCCTTCTGGAAGCTACAGAACAACAAGCTTCTCCACCAAGACTTCCAAGATTGCAAGTACAAGTCCAAGGAGAATAAACAAAGCACAGTTCTTCTTATTCTTCTAGTAATGATTCAGATCCCACTATAGCAAAATTAAGGAACCAAAGAAGAAGAATCTTGAGAGAAATTTATGAGCAAAATGATGACATGGATCAACAAGCACACTTTTCTTTGTTATCCTATCAACCAATATACTTTGAAGAAGAAGTAAAGGAAGAAAAATGGGTTGATGCAATGAACGAAGAAATTGAAGCAATTGAAAGAAACAACACATGGGATCTTGTGGATCTCCCCACAAGTAAAACTAACATTGGAGTTAAATGGGTTTATAAGACAAAATTCAATGAGAAAGAAAAAATAAATAATGACAAGGTAAGACTTGTAGCAAAAGGGTTTTCTCAACAACCCAATATTGACTATGGAGAAACATTTTCTCCAGTAGCACGTTTGGATACTTTCAGAGCAGTTTTGGCAGTTGCAGCTCAAAAAGAATGTCCAGTCTATCAAATGGACATTAAATCGGCCTTACTAAATGGATTTTTAAAGGAAGAAGTTTATGTATATCAACCACCAGGATTTTAGATAAGAGGTAGAGAGTACAAAGTGTATAGATTGAAGAAAACATTGTATGGTTTGAAGCAAGATCCAAGAGCTTGGTACAATCACATTGAAACTTATTTGCTCAACAATGGGTGAATCAACAAAAGCAATAATGATCCCACGCTTTGCACCAAAAGAGACCAGAGAGGTAATATTTTGATAGTTTGTCTCTATGTTGATGACATGATTTATACAAGAAATTTGTTGTTGAATGAATTCAAAGCAGCTATGCAAAGTGAATTTGAAATGAATGATCTTGGTCTTATGAAATATTTTTTGGGAATTGAATTTGAGCAATCTGAAAAATGAATTTTTATTTGCCAACAAAAATGTGCCACAAATATTTTGAAAAGGTTCAAAATGAACAAATGCAAGCCAACAAATACACCAATTGCAACATGTACAAAATTAAGTAAACGAGATGAAGGAACACAAAATGATTTTACTCTGTATAAGAGGCTTGTAGAAAGCCTCATGTACCTTACAACTACTCGACCAAATATTATGCATGCAATAAGCTTAATTTTCAAATTTATGGAAAATCCCAAAATCTCTCATTGGAAAGTTGGAAAAAAGTTTTGAGGTATACTGCAGGTACACCAGATTATGGAATTTGGTATTCTACTTCAAAATATGATTCACTTGTTGGATATACAGATAGGGATTTTGTAGGTAGTGTTGATGATAAGAAAAGTACTTATGGGTATGCATTTCTGTTTGGTACAGGTTTGATTTCACGGGCTTCTAAGAAACAACCCATCGTCACAATTTCTTCAGCAAAAACAATGTATGTGGCAGGAACTTCAACAGTATGTCATGTAGTTTGGTTGAGAACAATCCTAGTGATCTTGCACATAAAGAAAATGAGCCAACTCCTATATTTTGTGACAACAATTCAACAATTGCATTATCTAAGAATCATGTGTTTCACCGCAAGAGTAAACACATTGACACTCACTATCATTTCATTCACGAGATTGTCAACGATGGTAGCATTATGATACATTTTTGTGGTTCGAAAGAACAATTAACAAATATCTTCACCAAGCCATTGGGAAGAAATACTTTTGAATTTCAGAGACAACACTTAGGCATTGTTTGTGTTGATTTTTGTAATGGTCGAACTTAAGGGGGAGTATTAAATGGAGTAATTCCTCCATTACTTGTTTGACCAAAATGATAGTGGATAGGCATCTTAAATGATCATACAAGATAGGTAAGTATGCATTTAATAGGTAGGTGAAGGATGGAGTGTTCTAGATAATTATCTCATCTCATGTATTTGCAATTTAGTTTTTCATGTGAATGTAGAGAAGATCTAAACAACTCCATATTTGAATTGTGTGTGTATTCTCTATTTTTTCTATGGTTGCCTCTGCTTGAACTTGAACATAACATGTAAGGAATTACTCAGGAAAATTCAAGAAAGAGTCATATGTATGAATGGAGATAGGTCCGTACTGCGTAGAAGGAGAGTTATGTGAGCCATACAAACGCATGCAAGGTGAGATTAAGGTTGAAGAATTCTCTGGGTAGTGATGGACTCATGCTTCCTTACTAATTCTCTAATACCAAAACATAGAATAATATTATTTTTTATTTGGGGTTGGCTCCCACCATTCCTGGTGCTAGATAATTAGTTAATCTGTACATTCGTACTATCCATATTTCATAGTAGTGAAAATGGATAAAAGGATCTAGTGACCGACCATTGCCTCACCAACTAACTAATCAAACACGCATCCCTCCCTGGGCGGCTTGATCCTTTTACTCCTCAACCTATGGGGTATTAGAAACTTCTGGTTGTTGTTCAAAATAGAGAGACAATGGACAACAATACATATACATGTATTAATCATAAAAATGTATACATGTATAGGATGAAAAAAAAGTACATCCTATAATGAATCTTGAAATAACTAACAATCTTGATTGTGTAATTACTAGCATAACAACTTGCTAATAATTCATTTTTACAATTATTTCTATCAAACAATTTATTGATTAATGTAATGTATTTTCTCTTTACATGAAAAGTTTTTTAACTTGAATTTCTGTACATCTTCAAGGCATGAAATGTCTTGTTGCACTCTTGCATATGCATTCTTGTTTGACAAACATGTGTAGTTCAATTATTTGGTTGTTATTCTATGAAATTATTTCAATATACAATTGTGTTACATATTTTGGGTGACCCAATTTGTTAAGTAAACATCAGAAATAAGCAAGGTCGGATGTTTGGAAGACACAATAAATAGTTTTATGAGCAATATGGGAACTGGAATTGCACATAGATTTACAAAATTAATTTTACTAATATGCATTAGCATACTTATATAAAAGACAATACATTGTAAATGTAACAACATATGAAAGGGTTATTAATCTTAAAATAACAAGTAGTATTATTTGGCTCAAGGGTTTTGGTATTATTGAAATTGGAAATACTTAATTTCAAAGTTAAGATTTAAGTTAAGATTTAAAAATAAGTTTGAAGTATGTAATTTAATTTAAAGTTAAGATTTCAAAAAACAAGTCAACATTTTTGTTGTTTAGATATGAGATTAAATTGTTTGAAAATATTTTTAATAAAAAAACTATAATATCATAATTTTTTACATTGATTAAATTTTTTTAAATTGAAATTTATAAAAAAAACAATAAGCTACCTATTATAGATTTTGCATTGATAAAAAATCATTAAAAATAAAAATAAAAAAATTAGATCATGTAGAAAAGACTTTCTATGAAACTTATTTAAAAATATGGAGAACATGACCATAGAGATTATAAAGGACAATTCCAACTAAATTCTATAATGTTGAAGTTTGTCATTCCATTTCTTTGCTAACTATAATCTTATCTTGATTGTGCTTTAGGGTTCATTGAACTAATCATCAATATCCACCTTGTTCATGTTGAATTATGTCGTTCCATTTTTTTGCGAATTATAATCTTATCTCGATTGTGCTTTAGGGTTCATTGAACTAATCAACAATATCCACCTTGCTCTCGATTGTGATTCAAGTTTCATTCAACTAATCAGTAATATCCACCTTGCTAAACAACATTCAATACTGTGGAATGATGTGGGTTCATAGAACAATCAACAATATCCACTCTGCTAAACAATAGTGAAATCGCCTTGCTAAACAACATTGAAAAATGTGGCATGATGTAAGTTCATTGAACAAATCAACAATATCCACCCTACTAAACAACATTGAATATTGTGTGATGATCTAGATTCATTGAACAAATCAACAATATCAGCCCTGCTAAATAACATTGAAAATTGTGGAACTATGTATTAGTCATCTAATTCAAAAAAAAATTAAATCCGAAAACCAATACATCACCTACAACACCATTTAATGCTACAATGCTACTTAACATGATGGATATTGGCCACCATCTAACACACAAGTACGTTGACTTGGCAGTTGTGCATTTTATGGCAAGAAAGATAACATTCTAGTGTGTCGGGATGGCCAACACGATGGAGACCGATACATGCAATGAGTTTGGTCACTATTCCCAATACTCTCGGATCGTGATCTTCAAAAATATCAACCGAATTCTTCAATGTGATTTTTCCAATGAATTTACTGATTTTGATGCAGTAAAAAGTGCCATACCTCAAAGCCATCATTCCCACTTTATAAGGTCTTTGTTTTATATCAAGCTACTCTATTGTACTTGAGCTACCAATTAAGCTCTTTCTTGATCCTGCATAAGCCCTTGTTAAATTTTTGATATAGAGGCCCTTGATCACCCATTCACCTCTTTGGAAGTCGATATCTAATTGAGTTCGAGGAAAAATCCCAGATATAAATCCTATTATTCCATCTCGAAGGACATATTTTTATGAGATATAAAGCCTATTATTCCATCCCGAAGGACACATTGTTATAATCCATGGTACTCTTGTTGATTTAGAAAAGACCATTATGTAGTATTAAAGTCCAACGCTAAGTGAAATGCTGCAACCTTGATATCAAAACATTCCTCTTGTTGTCCCACTCCTAGGGTTACAACCAAACGATGTCCCACAATTGTTTGTTGCGAAGTAATGAACATAATTTCTTTGTTCGGAGGTGGAATTGTTTGACCAACATAAATTCATTCTTGCAAGGCCGTAAATGCCATCCCATATTGTAATCGAGCTTCATGAGGAAAGTAAAAGAGCGCTTTACATTAAAGTTTGATCACAACACCACTTTGTCTTCTACTTCTTCCAACACCACGTCTAATACTTGTGAAAAATACGACAAACACTCTCCCCGAATTAATATATATATATATATATATATATATATATATATATATATATATATATATTTTGAGTGCATACTCGCTGAAGAATAAGACTGACATCTTTAATAACATAGTCACAGTCAAGTACCCTTATGAGGCTGAGGAACAAGATGAACATCTTTAATAACACAGTCACAGTCAACTACCCTTATGCGACAATAGTGAAAAATCAAAGAAGAAAAAAGGAAACAAAATGTGGATACTTGTAGCCAATTAAACATGGCGAGCAATAACACTCAAATACAAATTAACCTAACATATAAAACATTAAATTAAATGCTCTCTAGCCTAATAATTATCAGGTTCCATTAAACATTTCCTTTTAAAGCATGTATGCCCACGATCCTTTTGGTCTGGCCTAATAATTATCAATCAAAAATTTCCTTTTAAAGCAAGTATGCCATTGATCCTTTTGGTCTCTTTGAATGTCATGATTATATTTATTCATATTCATTCTTATCATTATTTAAATTTCAATAATAATATTATGGTATGTTTATTCCAAATCATATTTATTAGTCCCTGTCGTAGGCATAGAGGAACTATAGCGATTGATAATTCGTTGACTTCATATTAGTTTGTCCTTTGACCACAAATATTTGCATATTATCTATTTTTGGAACCAGGGAACTGAAAATATCGATTTTTATATAATAAAAAGTACCATATTTGTCATGATCTGATTGGACAACGAGATGGAGGTCTTATTGCCTGCTTCACTATTCCCAATGTTATATATGTTGGCATATCCAAAGTATTGGATCGTATATGGTATTTTTGAATCATATATTTTCTTATGCATTGGTTGAAGGTGGATTAATGCTAGCATTAGTTCAAATGTTTGGTTTAGCATTTTTCTACTAGGTAAATTTATGGCAATGTTTGATATGCTGGCATATCCAAAGTTTGGCCTTCGAATACATTCTCTACTATTTGAACTATTGTTACATAAATTATAATAAATTTTTGGGATACGTCAGAGACTTGGAACCGAGGAACTGAAAACATCGATTTTTATATAATAAAAAGTACCATATTTGTCATGCTCTGATTGGACAAGGGAATGGAGGTCTTATTGCTGGCTTCGTTATTCCCAATGTTATATATGTTGGCATATCCAAAGTATTTGATCGTATATGGTCTTTTTGAATCATATATTTTCTTATGCATTGGTCAAAGGTGGATTAATGCTAACATTAGTTCAAATGTTTGGTTTAGCATTTTTTTGCTAGGTAAATTTATGAAAATGTTTGATATGCTGGCATATCCAAAGTTTGGCCTTCAAATACATTCTCTATTGTTCGAACTATTATTACATAAATTATAATAAATTTTTGGGATACATCAGAGACCTGCCACATTGCATTTTTTTCTTAAATGTCTACAGAGCATTTATGACAGACTTAAATGTTTAACTAATAGGCTTGGCAACGTTGAATGTTTACTTAGCATTCTTGTTACAATACATTTTCTTCCGTTTTATTTATTTATATGCTTCAACGCCATTGCTGGTTCACTGGTTCATGCTTGTTTTTTGCATCTCCACTGATTTCTTAATTGCCTGTTGTTGTTGTTCTTGTTTGGCTGTTCGTGTTATTGCAGTTTGCACGTTTGGGGTTCTGCAACTGCAATTGGAACTGCATCATTTCTGGTGGACTGGTTGTTGCTTGCTTGTTTGTTCGTTGTCTGCTGTTTATTGTTGTTTGATTCGACTTTGCAGGGTTCGGGTCCTACGGCTGCAATTGGGCCTTTTGGTGCTTCTTAACTGGGTTGTTATTTGCTTCTTGTTCTTGTTTGCCTAGGGTTTGCAATGTTGGGATGCTGCATTTGCAGTTGGATCTATTGTTACATTCTTTTGTAGTGGACTCTCCATAAAATACTAGTAAGATAAAATAACATACAAAAAAATTTGCAGTCGATGTAAATTGCATCTCTTACGTGTTGAACTAGAGTTTGTTGGCCTCAAACTATATTTCATAGCCGGCGATGTTTTTTTCCATGGTTTATGTCTTACTATGGTTTCATAGTATGAGAGTAAGTTTTGCTGTGTGAGCGATATAGTTGTTCTCTCCCTTTTTTTTCCCTCTTGTAAATTACGTTTCTGGTTCTATAGTTTCTCACGTTTCTATGGTCATTCCGACCGACCGCTGTTCAGTTGCATACATAACCAGTTTTATGGATGCGGCTTCGTGGATAGGTGCTATTGAACTATGGTAGCTCGTGTTCGGTGTATACATCTTGCACCCAGAACTTCCATGCTCTACAATTCGACCCCGCACTCTTCGAAGTCGCAACCGTGCCTCTGCCTGCAATGAGTTTGTCTATCCTACCTAGCTTTCCATACTTAGTCGAGTTTTCAAAGTTTGGCGGGTTGATGCGTTTCTGGGTTTGAAAAATTTAAAATAATTTGTCGCTCCCGTCCATCCCCGCTACCTTCCGCCCTTCCCAATAGACATTAAAGATGCTTTGAAAAGTCACAACCGACCAGACAGGCTCGAAAAGATTGGATTTAATAAGATGAAATATCGAGGACATATCCCATTAAAATGAATAGACAAGTGAATATTATGGGATCTGGTAATTTCTTTTGCCTGCATTTTAAATTTGCAAAAAAAAATAAAAATAAAAATTGGCTCTTTTGGTTTTCTTAAAGGCTTCGACATAGTGCACGAACGTGTCACCCACAGAGGCCTTGACGTCATGTCCCTCTTTAATATTGTGCATATCTTAGATGTCAGATTTGAGAATCTGATTGGATATGGGAATGTTAATACGTGCTATTAGTCAGTATTCAACGTACATATTCAAAAATATTGGCATTAGTAAGAGAAAATATCGAGAACATCTATCATTAAAACGAATTAACACAAAATCTACGAAAGATCATCCAGCGTTGCTTTTAAATACTTGTTGCCATTTCTCTCTTCATCAAAGAGTTGCAGTTTAGCGTGCCTTCGTTCTAATGGTCCTGGTCATGGATATATAAGACAACTTAGAGATGTGATTGAGGCCCAGATGAAAGAAGAGAGACTAGTTTTATGTGACGTGAGCTTTGAATAAAAAAAAACTCTGTTATCCAACAGAAACTCAGAGAGGAGGAGAAAAAAAGAACAAGTATCTTCTGGTTGGTGTTCTCCCTGTATTCGATGCTTTGGTTGGTTGAAAAGGCTGCCTGGAGATTTGTTTGTTGAAATTTTTTGTTTTCTTGCTGGGAGTTGTAATGGATTTTTAGGTCACGTGCAAAATACTTCTTCGCTGAAGTATATAGTTTCTTCCAACAACACAGATTTGGCAAGTGTATCGATTTCTGCAGATCGCACAAGAATTTCTCTTCCTCCAGGGCGTCACACTTACCGTGGCTTGCAAAATGGTATGTGATGTTCGTAACCAATGAGAAATATTAGTCCATTTGTGAATGTAACCAGAGGCGAGTAACAAAAATTGTATGGGTGGATAAAACAACATATTATCACTAGAAAAGTTTCTATTTCAAAGTTTGTTGAGCTACTTCTGGGTGTGGTAACCAACTTGACAGAAAACCATGTTTTTTATCAAAGTTTGTTCGGTTTCCTCTAGATGTAGTTGTAGAATCCACATATTTGGTGTCACCTATGAACATTCCAGACCTTTCTGTGGGACGCCATATTTGCCACCGCTATGACAAAAGATATATTCTGATGTGATCTGCAACATTTGATACACTTGCCAGATCTGTGCTGATGCATTCTGCAACATTTGATACACTTGCTAGACCTGTTTTGCCCGAAGAAGCCATGTAATTCAACAAAACAACATTTTGCAGTTGGCTTGCACGTTCGTTCCAATTTACTGTAATAAAACAAAGAAGTTCAACATATAAATCTTCAGGTAGGATTTTCAACCAAACAGATGATCGAATACAGGGAGAATAGTAGTCAGAACATACTTGAACTTTTTTCTCGTCCCATAGCTAATGTCACATAAAACGGCTCCCTCAAATTTGAATTTGGCCTGGATTGCATTTCTAAGTTGTATCAGATGTCAATGGTCAGGAACATTGTAAGGAAAGCACCTTAAACCCCAAGGTTTAGATGGTAGAGAGAAATTAATACTTGACAAACAATGGAATTTTGAATAACTAGCCATTGTAAGCAGGCCATATCTGGAAGAGACAAGCTATTCAAAAAATTGGGATGGATCTAGTTGGCAGCACCAATTAAGTCCAAGACCGGAAATTGATATTCAACTCATTTTTTATGAATAAAGGATTTGATCGTCAAGAAAACTGTCAACAAGCTTCATCAATGTACACATTTTTTCTGGTCGGCGGCAGGCCAAATCACAATCATTGTGGCAAATAATATTAG
>JASDQU010255153.1:3202-13758 GCA_032191745.1 Picea mariana | reverse complement strand
AGTGCAAGCAAGCGGACAAAGTGCAATGGAGGATCTACACCAAATATCAGTAAAAAGGTTAGTAGGTCCTTTCCATGCTTGTATGTGAAATAGGGTTTTGAGTTTTGGGGTGGTAGGTTAAAAGTTATTTCTTTAAGGTCATGATCTGCATGCAAGTCTAACCCTAACTTGCTAGTCCATAGGGTATTACTTCCCAACAATAGTGGTATCGGCCCAAACACTGGATCATACTGACTCAGAAGCTTCTTGATCTGTGGATGTTAATGCTCTCTTCCCTCTGAATCCTTCCTTTTCATGATCAAACACTTTGCGGCATAGGCTACATCACCATGACGGAAGATCCGCTCCATCATTTTTGTTGATACTGCTCATGGTGCTCCTGTAGACATGCCTCTCAGTACCACTCTCAACCCACTAGAATCTTTGAAGCTCATGGTCAACTTCTGATAGTTGAACCCAATCTCTCCCAATGAATATAACCATTATACCCCTAATACTACATCACTATCTGATAGGTCAACTACATAGAAAGTATCTATAAGGGTGTAGTTGCCTAGTTTGACCTCTAGGTCTCAGATCGTGTCCAAACATGCCATTGTGTATCCATTTGCCAATGCCATGTTGAATTCCTCAAACTCCTCAGTGTATAACCCCCTCCTATATACTAAGGACGCATCTATGAAATTTTTGGTGGCCCCACCATCAACTAAAGTGGTCATGTGCTGCCCTTGTACAAGGCCCTTGAGCCTGAGAGTGTTGTACCTGGGTACTCCGAAAAGGGTTGCTATGGTTCCCCCTTTCACCTCTCTATGAGGTTTTGTCTCCTCCTTGAGTTTTTCCCCTGCCGATATTTAATATTTCTTTGGTTGTCGCTATGGCTCATGTGTGGTATCATCCTCTGAATCATTGTTTGTCTGTGCCTCAATATCCTCATCCTCCTCCTCATTGCCCGATTCTACCTCAATGTAGTGGATTTGTCCTTTTCCCATGCATCTATGCCCTGGGACCCAAGGGTTTCTATAAGAGAAGCAAATCTTCTTCCTCATCAACTCTTATCTTGTGTCATCATCCAACTTGGGCTTACCCTTCCATTCCCTTTGAGTATTTTTTTTATCCTTGTCTTTCTATGGTACAAAGGGTTTGGTAAAGGTTTTGGGTTTCAACATTGATTCCTCCATGTCTCTTGTGCACAATGGCCACATGTAAGGTGTGAGGCTTTACATATTTAACCCAACCCGTCAATGACTCTGTCAATGACTCGATGAACAACATCACCAGTCTATGCTCCAATATATTTGATACGTCCTGTTAGCACTGAAAGTCACACTTTGACTGCTAAAGTGTAAGCTCAGCACCCATCATAATGTAAAAGATAATGTTGGTTTTGAATAGGTGGATCAACAATATGGATAAAGAAAGGGAGAGGGAAACAAACTGTAGATCAGTAGGCTACACTAATGGGCAATGGAGTCACAAACATCTTACTCATGGAAGGCACAAAAGCTGCTCAAGAGAAAACAAGATTATATGTTGATAAGTGGAAGAATGAAGAAGGAAAACATAAGGTAGAATGTTCACTAAAAAGAGATCCTCTCAATTTAATGAATCAACAAATACTTGAATATAAACAATGATTGATGGGAAAAATACTGTAGATCCTTTATTGCTTAGGGATCCATAAATCATTGGCAGCCTTTGATCCTCAAATCTGCAATATATTCAAATAAGAAGAAATATAAAAAAAGGGTTGCAATCTGAAATCAAAACTCTCATGAGTCTCCAATAGTAGTGATTCTTACAATCATAAAATGCCTACAGGCTTACAAATGAACACACAGGAAAACTACCTGCTCCTACTCTCTCTAGGCTCTCTTGGCTCATGAATCCCCCTCTCCAAGAGATATCTCCTTCCTTAAATAGAAAATAGCATCCAAATAAAATTAGAAGGTTGAATCCCATCTCCTCCATTGGATTCTAAGCCTTGGAGATAGGTGGCAACAATCAAAGAGACAAAAATCCAACAAACTGCTAATTTTTCAGGAATTTGTTGGAAGTCATTAATAAATTGTTTCCACCTCATTGAATGAGGCCTTTGATGGAGATAAATACTAGGTGCAGGTGTCCCTTGACATCTAACTGATCCTTGAGAATCCATTCGAATCGTCCTTGACAGGTGGCAACCTCCCAACGAGGCGAATATCAAAACCGTGGCTGCTACAGGAAATTCGGTAGCACCGCTGTAAAACAGTTGGTAGCACCACTTCTACGTATAATATCTCTCAAACCATAAAATATTTTGAAAACCTAAGAGAGGTTTTTGTTATTTGGTATGTGATGAACAAAACTGTCCTCCAGTTTTCAAAAATACCTTCTCAATTGTTCATAATACAAGTTTTAAGTTAGTCACTCAAAACTGGTAGAAACGTCCAAAAATAACTTTGCACAATTTGGTCTCTGCCAAAATTTTAGTAGCGCCTGCCTATGTGTCTGCGTGCAATTGGTAGAACCATCATAATTCACAACTACATTACTTCAACGTTGACATATTTGGTAGCATCTGACATGAAAACGGATTTGGTAGCAACCTATGGAATTCATAGTGCCATCATTACACTGCTTAACAAATTTGGTAACATTTTAGGTAGTAAAATGGCAGACCATGCTATATAGAAAATTTTGCAACACCATGGTGCTATAGAATATCTATTTTTTTCCATATGATGAGACTAATCAAGAACTTTGAGCTGATAGATGAAATCCTCTGTTTAACCTGTTAGAGGTTATTTGGTTGCTTATGGAGAGGCAAGCCTCTTTTGGCTACAAATTCTTGTGCTAACATGACCACTACCTTTTGTTGGAACTCTGTGATGAAGAACTCAATTGATCCAGTCTGCCTCAACTATGTAAGGTCCCTAAAGTGGAGCTCTGGATCTGTCCCGTCAAACCTCTCCATCAACCTCTCAGTGAACTTCAAGTATGAATTAATGTGGTTGTGACCCAAGTTCATCAGCCCATGGTACCACCACTCATGGGCCTCCACCTCCAAGTGCAAGGTGGAAAAGCTAATAGCTCCAGACTCTGTCATCGGGTTAAGATTGAAATATATTTCAAGCTTCTGTACCCATTCCTGAGCTGAGCATCATGATGATCCGTCGAAAGTAAGAATGTTAAGCTTTCCCACTTTCTTGATGAAATCCATGTTGTGAGTTTTCCCATTGCCCCTATGTGCCTCCCAGGGTCTGTTTCGATATCTGATAGAATAACAGTCCATCAAACTCATGTCTCCATGGAAATCTAGTTCTAGTGCCAAGTAGTCTCCCCTGTACTAGCCGAATGGATATTGTGGCACTACCTGTCCATGACCCAACTATCCTCCCACCTGCCCTAGTTTTCCCAATCGTTATCCCAATGGTTGTCCTCCATGGAACTGTGGGTATAAAGATCAGGGAATCCTCCCAGATGATGTGTAGGCTTGGAATGGTGAAAGGTGTGGACTAGCTCTGCCCTGAGATCCACTGGATCCATTGGCCCCACCTCCCTGATGTCCACATAAACCACTCACTCCTCCTGTAATGTTGTCACCTATAGTTCTCATGCTATGGTGGATCATCTGTGTACTAATAGCCATCTATTGTATGGCATTCATCATGTCCCTCTCTCCTCTATCCAGGTCATTCAACATGGCCTATGTACTGTCAACATGTGTCTCGGGGCCTTTTCCCTTGCCCTCGAGTGTCTCACGCCTGTCACCCATAGTCCTCTCTATCTCTTCCTTTATGTATTAATTGATATGCTCTTTGTCCTCTAACTCTGGCTTTCTATCTGACTGAGTGTGGAAGGGAGTGTAGTCCCTTTGGTTCCTATCCCTCCTATTTTTTCTATGACCTCTATGGTATTGAATGTACTCGGCCCCACAATGTCCTTGTCCCTCTGGGTATTCTTCACCTATTCCTAGAATCATGGAGTCATGAGAATCACTTCTTCACAGGATGGCAGGAGAAAGGCTCTGATACCATTGAAATATCCTTGATCAAGCTGATCTGGATATCTATTGTTGCACTACTGTTTTATCACTTAGATATGATACTCTGGGGGTTTCTGGATGCATTTGAGTTAATCTTTTAACATTCTTGGTGATTTTTGCATGTGTGTTTCATTCATTTATTGTTTAAGAAGTATATACAATGCATGTGAAATAAAGAACAACACAATTTCACTAATATGTATTATGAGGAAAAAGAAAGAATACAACAATATGTTGGAAGAAGATAAATTGTCCATCAGTTATATCTCATGGATCGTCACTAGAATACAAAGCAACTAATATGAAATACTCGTGATCAGAAGTTGAATTCATATCTACACATGCACGAATAGATCGAGAAAATGTAGTTCTAGAAACTCACGACAACTTCTGCAAATACTAGAAAACTTTCCCTGATGTCTATACTCGATAGAATGGACTAGAGACTGTCCCAAACTGAGCACCCTAGCCTCTAGGATTCTCTTGAAAACTGTCAGCCTGAATATACAATCTCTAAATCTCTGGATGTCACCCCCTGGGGGTTTGTGCACCTCCTAGGTTGTGTGAGTGTGCCCTAGTGATCCCGCTGAAGAAATACAATGATGGATGTCTCAGAATGATAGTATTGGTCTCCTCTGTAATGGTTTGAAAGGTTTTCCTCGGATCTGATCTAGAATACCCCCTGAAACCCCAAATATCCCTCCTCAAGAACTGTGCCCTTCCTGGTTGTATGACGTGCACTAAGAGATTCCACAATCAGAATGTGATGACTGGTGGCTCAAAAGAACCACCCTGTCTAGTTCTCCACTGATTCAGGAGGAATATGCAAGATAGTCCTCGATCTCGAGAAGATACACAAAACCCTCTATAACCATTGCGCCCTCACTCACTGAGCTGCGTGATCACTACAAACTGGATACTCCCGAATAGCACGATGAAATACTTGGATGGTATCTCCGATAGGCTAGGGTGTATCTCTCAACACCGAAACCAATCAATGGTGGTGGTTTCCTCTAGAAATCTACAAAACAACAAGGGGGTTGATTTCCTCCTCCTCTGGAAACTGTCTCAATAACAAATCATAACATAATGAGGAATTAGGTCGAATTCCTCCCTTTATACTCTTCCCTATCTAATTCTTCGTTGACATCACTTAAGCTAAGAAATTTTCCTCCTAAGGTGTGTGATTAATTAATTAAGTATCCCCTTCAACACCTTTTTCTTCTATTTCTCCGTTTACTTTAGCTTAAGTGACTTTTCCTATGCTTTTTGGCTTAATTCATCATTTAGCCACTAATTCACCCTTATTTCTGCTCTTGTTCCCTGTTTTGCCTGACTATATTCTACAGGAACAAATAGAATACTAAGTCACTCCCTGTTGGCCTACTCTTGGGAAAGGGACATCACAGTACACTTTACACTCTATCACACACTTTTCAGTGACCAAGGGCCTCTAACACATGCTATAATGTTTACAGGCTAAAAGGCTTAATTACATGGAACTCCCAAAATGTTTAAACTATTCAGTTATCATTGTTTCATTCCAAGGATTTCTATTTCTTGGGGTAACTCTATGATTTATTTGATTAATTCCACTTTCACATGGTTAAGAATCACCTCTCTAAGTTCTATATGAAAAATAGGCGTTGTTGTTTGAATAGTCAAAGCCAAACTGAAAAACAAAACACATGGAATAGAATATGATATTTGTTCGAAAGAGAAAGGTATTTCCACACAGGTCGAACACCTTAAGAAACCACTCACAAAAATAGATCAAAGCATAGGTCACCAAAGTTCTACATGGTTAAAACCCTCAAAAAGGGAAACATTCCACACCCCCAACCAATGTTGCCACTTGAGACAATATATTAATGCAAAATAAAAATATTGCACATAAGAGTTTCTCAAATCAATCTTTAGAAAATGACCCTCCGTGCTCTTTAAATAGAAATCATAGACCAATCATGTGTTAATCCATGGATCAATATAGTCAAGTATCAAGGAGAATATGAACCATATAAAAACTTTATGTCCATAACATATCATGGCCCTCAGATTACATAGCTATAGATGCATACTAATGTACACTAAAGAAACACATTTTACCTAAAGGCACATTAGACCAAGTTAATCTTAACTAAATCCTAAGTGTCTAAATATCCTAACTCCCCCCTTTATGAACAACTTAGGATAGGATTGAAGGATTTACAAGGTGACACAATAGGATAAGGGAGGAGGAATTAGAGCCTACCCCCCCTTAATGACAACTTTCTGAACTCCTAACATAGATCAAAGTTGGGATAATTTCTCTTCGTTAGGAGACTTTGAGAAAAATCTGTAACTTGATCATCCATAGGGAAAAAGAGCACTTTGAGAACACAATCACGAATAAGATTTTTGATGAAGTGAATGTGTAGCTCAATGTGTTTTTTGCAGTAATGTTGAACTTAATCTTTGGTGAGCTTGATGGAAATTTATTGTTACACCAGAGGGTGGTCAGATGATGTTGTTGGAATCCAAACTCTGAAAGGATTTATCGAAGCCACAAGGCTTTTTTATTTGTATTGATGATTGCTCAATACTCTAGTTTTTCTAAAGAAAGAGTAATATCTTGTTGTTTCTTACAAGCCTAGGTGATAATTATGGAACCAAGACTAAAAACCTAATCTGTAGTAGACTTCTGATCATCAGGGTTTCTGACCCAATTGGAATCAGGGAAACCAACCAACAAAGGACTCCCCCCTAAACAACAATGCATCCCAAATTGAATTGTACCCTAGATATACAAAAGTATCCCTTTTGCTTCTTTCCAATGGCTCCCATGGGGTGTTTTCATATACTAGGAAACAAGACCAACAACAAAGGAAATATTAGGACATGTATGAGTCAAATACAAAAGGATACCAACTAATTGATGGTACAAAGTGGCATTTACTTCAGGTGTAGTACAAATGGAAACAAGTTTGAATCTAGACTAAAAGGGAGGAGGGGATAATTTATAATCTTCCATGTGAAAGTGAAAAAGAAGGTCACATGCATACTTAGATTGGGAAAGGTAAATTCCTTCCTTGGTTTGCAATACTTGGAGGCCAAAGAAATAATGCAAGTAATCTTTCATTTCAATTTTTTTTTGAAGGCTAGATTTCACATGTTTTAAAAGTTCAGAGTCACTACCAGTGAAAATAAGGTCATCAACATAAAGAAAAAGTATTATGAGACGGTTAAATACTTTCTTGGTATAGACATTGGGGTCAAAATGACATCGATAAAATATAGTATTAAGAAGAAATCCATCCATTTTAGCATACCAAGCCCATTTATCGCACAAGTTGTAGGTTGGGAAAAGCTCAACCCAACCACTAAATGGAGACAACTAAGAGGTAACCTACCCATTGTCACCTTAGGAAGGTGTCCCCATCACTTTAGAGGTGAGGTATTCACCTCAAGGGGGGAATCATGGTGACCCTAGGGCAAAATATATGAAGACATATGAAGATGGATATGAAGTGCCTAGAATTCAAGTCTAAATGGTATGAAGGTCTTGGAATGAGGTCTTGAAAAGGTTCAAAGGTTGCCAAGTAGGTTGACTGACCCGCCAAGTGTGAATACCTGCCCAAGACACAAGAAACAAAACAAGCATATGTTTCAATATAATCAAGTGGACAAGAAAGTGAAGCTTGTTTTCCCTGATAACATCAATTAGTAACTAATGTATATCAGCAAATAAAGATATCTATATCAGCATAAAGTAAACACAAGACTAGTTAACAATGACAAAACAAAATTAGTAATTGACTATGAATTATGTGAAGTAATTTGAGAACAAATAAGAGGGTTGTTATGAAGTGATTTTATGCAGTAAATTATCACCCTTATGGATGTAGCATTTAAAGGTGTAAAACATAAAAATCAACCATCAAAATGTCCCCCAAATTAGCTTAAAAAGTGTGCCCTAATTAGTAAATTAGATGAGTGAAGTTTGGGGGGTTTCTTAGGGTTATTTTGTGAAATATTAATGGTCTAGGGTTAGGGTTTTATGCATCCTTATGGCTGTAGGAAACAAGTTAGTGAAGAAAACAAATTTTTGGGAGAAAGAGGACGCCTCAATGAGGCAAGAGAGCCAAGGGCTCAAACAAAACTTTCCAAAAGAGATAGACATATAATTCACAAAAATCATGTTTCCTAAGGAAATAATTTATATCTCCAATGCAATAATAAATTACTAGTGCTCCTAATAATTGGGTTAATGGAGTTATACGAAGAAGATCTTAGAGAAGCTACCTCCTTGGGGGTGTAAACCCTCTTACTACCCAAGGAAAGTTTATTTAGCTAGGGTTTAAGCTAAGAGGAAGTATTCCATTATACTTCTCTTAGCAAACCCTTGTTTAACCAATAATATGAAGCATAAAATGATGAATACTATGGTAAGGGTGTATGCCCTTATACTTCCCACCTAGCTCCTAGCACAATAACCTTGACTTGAAATAAATGACAGCATGAAAGTGAAAGACAATACCAATTTCAAGGAAAATGCTAAGACAATCCACCATAAGAGATCCTTCCAAGGCTAGCGCTACACTTCCATCAACCATTCACCAAATAATAGCCATAAACAAGAGCATAAAAGACATAATTTTACAAAGGTAGCAAAAATTTCAGATCAATATCTTCTCACAAGAGGGAGAGTTATGTCAAAATGAGATCTTATGATCTCTTATTTATACAAAATGTCACCAAGGTGACTTGTCCATAATTTAGCGTTAAACCATAAGAATAGGGGTCAACAACCCTAATATTTCCCCCTTAACAAAGTAATATTAAACAATTCATTAAAAATTCACTTTTGCACATAAGAAAAAACCTAATTCATATGGACGTCATCCCTTTAGGGGACGTTTTGGCACAAAGAGGAGGTTGTTGGTGAAGAAGGAGAGTGGAGGGGATTCCCAAATCCATATATCAATCAATATGACCATTTCCTTCATGATTCCTTCAAAACATCCATGTGCCATTACATGTCACCTCACCACCATGCACGAACCCCCCTAGGTGACGTCATGCTAAAAAAGAAGACGTTGATCCCCTCCTGGGAAAATCATTTGGCATGTGTGGGTTGGACTAGGCCTTCCACATAATCTTCTCGGTCTCCAACACTTTTTAATTCTCATTCGGCATGTAGGCCCTTGGCATCGACCTGTGGGATTCAAGCCCCATGGAATCCCAAACTAGGCTTGTTCTTCCAAAATTTTCCACCAACTAGGTCCTGCAAAGACAAATAAGAATTCCATCTAAGGATATCAAGTCATAGCATCATGATAAGTGAATCCAATCAATAAATGAACCACCTAAGCATGTGCATCAAGGATCACTATATCAAATAGTTAATTGCTCAAAGACATTATGCGACTTGTCAAGCCTGAATTTGGGAGGTTTGATGAGGTGTCCTATTGGGTATATCTTTCCCTAGGTCAAGGAAAGTTTCCAAGAGATCCCTCTCTAAGCCATGTAAAGTGGGTGAAGTGGTTGGGGTCAAGACTCAATGGGAATAGGGCTCATGACATACAAGAGGTCATAATGTCTCATTCATGGGTTCCTTTGTAGAGGGTGTGTGGTACCTTCGTCCACAATGCACTTTTTTCAAGCCCATTATTTTTAATTATTTAATTCTTTCATAATTTTGAGGAAAGGTTGAAGGCCACTGACCTGGTGTGGTGTCCAGATAATGGCAATGTCACCCAAAAACACCTAGTGGAAATGAGAAGGATGGATCGTGTTGAGACCCCCTTTCTCTCAGCCATGCAACTGAGAGCCATTACCCTAGTTTATTGACCAGATGATGGTAATTCCATACTACTATATATTCATGGACATGATAGGTTGGCTCGTAATGAGACCTCCTATCCTTCAACTAACCTTTTAATAATTTTAAATCATATTTCATTGTGGGTCCCCCCTTACTCAAAGACAAGTGTTTCATTTCTTTCTTGGGTGATCCCTGGGTGAAGAATATAGAAGGTACATACATAGGATTTTATCTGCTACCCAACATCAATCCCTTTGGGCCTTCATCCACTTCTTCCCATAGAATGAGAGACAACCCCTTCTTGGGTCAATACACCCTAAAATCCCAAGAGAAAGGAAAATTGGGGGGAACAGTGATGGAAAGTGGTAAGTATGGTCGGAAATGGTACGATGGATCTTCAAGGGAGTTCCTAGTAGCAAACCCATCCAAGTAAGACCACTTACTAGGGCACAATGTCAACCACCAAGGTGAAGCAGAGAAAAAGGAATAATGTCCAAGCATATATAATGAAATCTAAAGAAATATAAGATACAAGATACTCAAATGGATTAAGTATTGAAATTATGCTCACCATAATACTGACTTGTACCTCATGGAGAAATTCCCACTTCATTTCATAAACTAGCTGATGTGGTGGATTCCATTTGGAAATCTGCAACCTCTGTGGTGGTGAGAAGGGTCTCCATCTATGAAAAAGGATATTGATGGTCATGTAGTCTCTCGGTACTC
>JASDQU010255151.1:2996-16033 GCA_032191745.1 Picea mariana | reverse complement strand
AGTGGTGAAATATCCACTCACCTTGTTCCATAGCTTGGTCTCGGGGATGAAAGACTCCTCCACACCATTCTAGTCTCAGGGCCAGTTTATCGAGGGAGGTTTGATCCAGCTTATCCTGAGGGCCTAGGGCCATTCCGACAATTGGGTTTTGTTTGCAGGGGCAGGACCATTAGTTTGAGGGCTTTTCTGGAGGGTTATCATCATTCTACATTTTTCTGTAGATAGGGACGTCTTGGATCCATAGGGGACATCCTGTAATTAAGTAAAACTCAGATCTAGGGAGATCTGCTTGAGATCTGAGTCCGAAACTTCTCCCACGAGATTCTCATAGCCCGATCTATATTCTTGGATATTTTCAGAGCATTTGGAGGCCTCCTTCATCAGGGACAAACCAGCTAGGGTTTCAGTCATCGAGTGGGGCACCCCATTCAGTGGGAAATTCAGATCTACGGAGATTGAGAGGGATCTTGGAGATTCAGGCACCTGGGTTATTCTTACCATTGCCCGATATATATTCTTGGAGAGTTTCAGAGCATTTGGAGGCCACCTTCATCAGAACTGAACCAGCTAGGGTTTCAGTCATCCAGTGGGGCACCCCATTCAGTGGGAAATTCAGATCTACAGAGATTGAGAGGGATCTTGGAGATTCAGGCACCTGGGTTATTCTTACCATCACCCGATCTATCAATTGGCATATTTCTTAGGGTGATTGGACACTTTTGGCAGCAAGGGCGAGTTATTGAGGGTTTTATCCTTCTATTGGAGTGTGGTATTCTTCAGCTGGAGAGTTTGGCATTCAGATCTTCTTGTATTTATCTTCATTTCTTATTCATCCTTTGGAGGCATTATTTTGTATTAGCGGGAGCATTTTGTAGCAGCTCATATCTATTTCTTGTACGGCCATCTGAGGTTTATGCCATATCGGCCATCTATTGTATTGATCTTACATTGCTCATAATAAAAAGGTTAGATCTTTGCTTGTGCTTCTACATATTGAATATATTGTGATCTCCATGTGTTGATGAATATTGTATGCACTTAATAACTCAATAAATTAGTAGTAGTTAGTGATTCCAAGAAATAATTTGGCTTGGGATCATTACAGAATGGTAGTACTTAGCGCAATATCTTGGGGCTCTAACTAAGGAGGCTCAAACATACCCTTATTTGTACTACCCTATTACCCAAGTACGTGACAATAGTCTTACAAAGTGTTTTTATTGGTGTCACTAGAAGCCAGGTGGTCAATAAGATGATATATAGTTAGTTTTAGGAGACCTATGGGACTCCCTATATACCCGAGGGTACATGAGAGTGAATGGACATGTACATGTGTTATATAATGTAGTACTAATTGAAGGGGTAGAAACAAGGGTTACAGAGGTTTCCATATAGGTGAAATATTTTGTTTCGAGTAACTCATGAAATATTACGTACTTCTTGTGTGTATTCCTCCCCAACCACAATTTTACCTATCAAATGACATGTCATTGTTCTTTAAAGATGTCGACAATAGACATCTCTACCCTGGAATTTTTTTTCTAAAAATAATGCAGAGGAAAGTTATTTGATACGACTGGTAAGGTACCAAATGTTATTATGTAGAGAATAAACATAATTTTATAACAATTATCAGTAAAAATAGCAAAATATAGAGCACAATGACAAATTGATTCCATAAATGATACCTTTATTATGTTGATAGCCAAGTTTAGTTTCCTCTTTAAGTGGCCAACCTCCAACAAAGCATAGCTCAAGTACAAAATGATTCTCAAGAAAAAACTTTCCCATGATTTCTACTCCTATTTATATTATTTAAACCTTTGAGAGAACGTTTAAGAGTAAGATATTTATATAATTTGAACATTCTATTAAGTCTTCTTACATTAGACAAGTTCACATTATTACATAGGAATTATTTACTAATGTCAACCTTTATTACATAGAAAACATATTGTTCTATATACTTGAGGGATTAGGGAGGTTACGACCCTAATAGAGGATGACACCATCTCTTGGTTTGAGATCATAAGGAATTTTTTCTAAAATTTTGTCAAACCTTTGGTCAAATTCCTTCAAAGATTCATTATCTTTTCTTTTTATTTCATGGAATAGGGCTAGAAAAATCATACAATCTTTTCTTATAGCCCATCTTTTAATAAAATAATCATGCAAGTATTGTCAAGATTTGATACTCTTTTCAAGAAGACTATTTAACTATCACCTTGCATTTTATTCTAAAGATATTGAAAAGAGTTTCATAACTACACCCTCAGTTTCATTAGGAACAGGATGAATACTGAGAGCATTATAGAAGGAGGAAAAATGAAGTTGAGCAGTAATTAAATTGTTTCCAAAAAACTTTTGTTACCACTTCTCAAATTTATTAGGCATGTTATGAGGGTAACCTTGAATTCTAGACATGTCTAGTGCCTTGTATGACATTGTAAGAGATGGTTTCAAAGCCATTGGAGTTACTCTTGGAGGATTATTGAAAATAGTTCTTATCACGAGAGAAACTTTGGGAAATCTTATTTTATATACCTTTGGAGGATCAATGTACCTACGAAAGGTTCTTTGGTTGGAACTTCGAACTCTTAGGTTATCTTTATGTGGAGTCACCATATGAGCATGCTAGGTTAGGACTTGATGTATACCCATAAAATAATTTTGAAGAATAGACTTCATATTTTCAAGAAGATTGACTTAATTATCCCCAAAGAAAGTGCCAAAATGTTACCACACAATCTAGCACCTTGGGGAAAATCATTCACAAGGCACCAAGACTAGTGGAACATTAGAATATGTCACCATTGTCACCTAGGAAAAACACTCCCTCTCTTTAGTGAAGGAAAAAATACAACACATGGGAGGCTTCCCCGGAAGCCTTCAGGAATCCGTAGGTAAGACACAATCAATTATAAGGAATCCCTTGTAGCTAATTAATCTACCACCAAAGGAATAAAATAAACAAGGTGAGGATAAGGTGTTAAGTTAATGCAATTACCTTATGTGAATGGATGAGAACATAGGTCAATTTAGAATGTTTAGCAAGTGAATTTTAGGGTCAAGAAGATCCACAAAAGCTACAAAAGAATAAAAAGTTATCGGTTGTTGAAAAAAATGAAATAAATATAGTAAATTATAGTTGAAGCACAATCTATAACAATGTCAATAAAAAAATCCCTTCAACAAGTAGTAAACCAATATAGAAAGAGGGATAAATAATGACTTAATATGATGTTTTATTAATTAACAAAATATGAAAATAAAGATGCATATAACAACCCTAAAACCCTAGACATTGAACCATAAAAGGATGAAATAACAAATAAACAATTCAATTTAGGGTTTATATATGATTATTAAGTGAAAAAAAATGCATGAAAGTAAAATTGCCCCAATATTTTATGATTGAAAATGAATATATTGTTATAATAAAACCCTAATCTAACCGTAAAACAATAAAAAGAGTTGAAATTTGGAATTATGTGATTGACTATTGGGAGAATTACTAGTGCCTATTATGTTTTTGTGTATATGTGTTGAAAATGTGTTGTCATTGATTTCAAAATGATATTTTCTGTTGTATGCCTTTGTGCGTTGATGAGTCTCTATGCCTGAACATGACCATGCGAGAGATCAGGGAATAATATTTGATAGAGAGGAGTAGACAAAGTTGGAAATATGTGCTTTATTGTGGTCCGTGAAAAGAGAATTCTCCCCATTTATGCATATACTATACAAAGGTATGAATAGGTGAAGAGATTTGCACCAGAGAAATCTCAATATGAAATACAATTCTATGAAATAATTTTTGTTGTAGAACAATATACAGAAGATTGAAGAAATGGTGAAATTGATATATCCCACATTCAATGGGAAATTTTAAACAAAAAGGCTTATAATGAGAAGGGGTTATCTCTTAGTTCGGATTAAAGTGAGGGGAAGAGCTATGGAACCTTACACAAAGGATTAAGTTTTGAGTGATTAGAACCTGATCGTTCATATCCAAGAGATCAATGGTTAAGACCAAGGATTTACGCCCGTAGTGGGAACTCGAAAAAAGACCAAGTCCCAAGACATAGCGAAGATAGTGAACATCGTAGATAGTCAAAGGTATGTGAAAAATGAATTTGAACCCGTAGACTTGCAATAGGATTTTGAGGAAATGGTTAAGTACCAAGAATATGTTGAATGGTCAATGTCTCAAGAAATGGATAAGTATGAAGATTGGATCGGTCAAATGGACAAAATCATGAAAATTAGGGAAGTTCCACATACCCATAGACCCATGGTAAAATCTTGAAAATTGATTAAGTCCCAAGATCTCGTGTAGATAATTAAGTGGTGGAGCCTCGAGAGTATATAAGGAAATGTTGTAGACCCATGGTGGAATCTGAAGAATAAATTTAGTATCAAGATGACATATCAACAATTGTGGCTTATCAGAGATCTGATTTGATGGTAGTTGTAAGCTGAGGGATTGAGATATATAAGAATTCAAGCAATGGTAGATATTTAATATTGACAAAATCGACGGCTCATTATGACCCATGGACCACGATGAAATCTTTAGAATTGGCTAAAAATGAAGAAATGACTAATTAATAAAAACAATAGATCGGACAGCCCTGAAGGTTTCCACATGTCATAGGCCAGATGAGACAAAGGGTCATACATATAATGGCTCATAATGTCTCATATACTCATAGTGAAACATTTAGAAAAGTTTCTAAGTGTAGGTGAAAAATGAATGCGAAAAAACTTGGGGGTGAAATTTGGTCATCGCGAAGATGTGAGGAGATGTGGCTTAGACCTACAAACCCATGGTGAGTCTTCAAGAAATTGTCTAACTATTGGGAAAGGAAAAATATGCAGTTGATATCAATCTAAGATCTAATCATATGGTGATTATGAACTAAATACCCATGGTCCCAATATACTAAACAAGAATAAATAGATGACTGGTATTTAATCAAGAGAATATAATACGACTATTGTATGTTGTGGTTGCATGGTGTGTTCTTGTGGACAGGAAAGTAAATCGATGGTTTCAATTGAATAGAGTTCCATATCAAACGATGGTTTTGTAATGTGGTTACATGTGGTCCTGATATGATAAGAATATTGATGATCGAGATACAATCAAGGATAGATTTGATGGATATCAAGCATTGAGGGTGTATTGTGTGTTTTGGTGGACAATAAAGTAAATCGATGAATGATATTAAATCCAAGAACAAATATGACGGTATTTTTACATTGATTCTATGTCATGAACAGATAGAGAACATAAAACAAGGGGTTTGGATAAGCCTTTGGAGGAACTTTGTAGAATGTTTTGTGGAGATCTAGAGCCAACCCCATATTCTTTGGATATGTGGACAAATATTTGGTTATATTTTTTCATATAAATATCTATGCTCCTATGAAGTTTTAGTTGTGCGAGTGAAGATAAGGTAGAAAGAAATTCGAGATCACAGAACCAAGGATGAGAAGTGCAACAAAAATAATGAAAGAGGAATGTGTTAGGGTGGTTGGGTGGTGCAAGGAAGATTAATCAGAAGTATATTCATTTCAGGGTCGAAGGGTGGTGCAAGGCAGATGATTTTTGTTCTCATCTTCTTAACAGATTGGTTCCTAGCAGATTGGTGTTTGCAGATTGTAAGTGGATGCTTAAAGAGATGATTGGTGTCCTCATCTTCATAACAGGTTCGTTCTGAGAAAGTTAGTACTTGCAAACTCTAAGTGGGTGCTTACAGTGAGGATTGGTTTCCTCATCTTCTCAATTGGTTGGTGCATGTTAATTTGGTTATTGAAAAATTATAAGTGGGTGCTTTCTACAGGGATTGGTGTCCCTCACAATTGAAGCTTATAAAGAATGAAACTTTTATTTTAATATTAAAACTTTCCATGTTTCTCCCTTATTACATTTCCATGTAAAATATATGTGTACCATGTATTTGTGTTGATCTCTGTTGATATGTAATATTATGTGTTACGTATGATTAACTATGTGATGATTAGTTAAAGTGGTAAAGAAGATAAAGTGTTAAAAATTTGTCCAATATTGATTCACACCCTCTCTTAGTATTGTTGAATATTCCAGCAATATGGCATCAATTAAGGACTCCTTTGAAGAGATGTGAGTGGATATAAGGTGATATCTACAATTGTTGTTAAGCCCTAATATTGGCTCATTACCCCTTAATTGGGGCATATTGAATTAGTAATGTTATTTTATTTATGTCAGCTTTATTCCATTAGTTGTAATTATACCTCCTAGTCTCCTATATATACCAAGGAGACATTTTAATTTGGAATCATCTGGTACTTGAACATCTATGTGGGGTAAAAGGAGGTTGCCCCCTCAAAGAGTCTTATTATCTGAAATTATCTCTTTTTCCGGGCGTTGAGTACTTATTCTAATGTTTTTCTATGCTATATTGATATTTGGTTCTTAACATATGGTATCAGAGCTCAAGGTCTTGGGGTTTCACTGCTACATCTGAGACACTGTGGCATTTTCGCTATAACTTTGTTTCTACAATGATTAAGAAGGAACAGATTGCAGGATATTTAGTAGGCGGATCAAGGTACGTTGGGTTTAAAGTTCATCTCCTGAGGCCTTATAATTTCAGAGGTAAATCCTTTGTAAGATAGGGTTCTAGAATCATCTTGAATTGAGACATTGCGGAATTTTTGCTATACAATTGTTTCTATAACGTTTAAGACCCTGAAATCCAGAGGATATTCTCCAAAATTAGTAATATATCCTTGGTAGCAGTTATAGCTTCTGGTTCATCTTAAATTTGTAGATACAACTTGTGGAAGATAGGGTATCTGACTAGTCCTAGTGACTAGTCTCAAGCAGGTGTTTTGAGTAAAACAATCATAAATTATTCCTAGGGTATCCAAATTGAGTGAGACCAGTTGCATTGGATAGTTGATAGCCTGTAGTAGCTCAGATATGACTTTAAAAATTTCATATCAATTATTTTGTGCAAGCCACCCTATACAAGTGACATCTCCTCTAAATGCCAAAAATCAACAAGTTATGGGGAGGTTACCATAAATTCCACTTGGCACATCCAAATTTTATCATACCTATGGCATTGAACAGAAGAAATATCAAAGACCTACAAAAAATAAAATTTCATACTCAGAAGGGCTGAAATTTTGGAGATACAATAAAAGGAAGATTGTCTAGCAAAACCACCTCAAAATCAAGGTTTAAATTGATACTTGTCCAGCATGCCACCAAAAAAGGGAACTTCTACACCCAACAAGCCTCTAGACAATCCTACTTGGACTCTTGATGAAGGTGAATAAATGTGTAGCGACATAAATGATTTACAAAAGAAGACAGTAACCAAAGATGAACTACAAGAGATGATGGATTCAATGGAAGCTAAGTTGGATACTAAGATGGATGGTTTAAAAGGGGAGATCATGGAAGGATTGAAAAATTTCCTAATAGAGAGGACACCTGAAAGTGAAAATGTATCCCATGAAATTCATGATGAGGACACAAGGAAGGTGAATCAAGAATGGAGAAACTCCAACTTTGGGTTGAAGACCAACCACGTTCCTAAGATTGATATGAGTAAGTTTGATGGCAAGGACCCAATCACATGAATACTTTAGATGGAGCAATTCTTTGATCTACATAATGTGCCACATACACAAAAGGTACGAATTGCTTCTTTATATTTAGAACCCAATCAATTTGTATGGTATCGATGGATTTTTTCTCGCAAATCACTTGTCACTTAGACAATGTTCACGGAAGAAATGATAGTACACTATGAGGATACAAGGAGCAATACCTTGTTTAGCCAATTGATAAATCTCAAGCAAAAGGGTTCAGTTACCGAGCACATTGAGAACTTCCAAAGATTTAATATAAAGGTAATAGATATTCTAAATGAGCACTTGATTGATGTATTCATAGGAACTTTGAAAGATAACATTCAAGATGAGGTTCGCCTTTGGGAACCCAAATCATTGGAGAATGCATTTAAGGTGGCAAGAAATGTTGAAAGTAAAAATATGGTTATGGCTACTAGAAGGACCAATCCTAACATCTACAAAGAGAATAATTCTCCTTCTTCTAAAACTCCTCAACCTACAAGGTTGAAACCTCAACAATTGGAGGAAAGAAAAGCAAAAGGTTTATGCTTTAATTGTGACAGCAAGTACAGTAAGGGACATAAGTGTGGTGAGAATAAATTATTCTACATAGATTGTGAAGAGGAAGAAGAACAAGAACAAGAACCATCTCAAGATAAAAACATAGAAGCAATTTTGTCTGAAGAGTTGACTCCCACGATATCGTGTAATGCATTGGTTGGAATTAACACTCCTCAAACCCTCAAGATCGAAGGATACATAAAAAATACAAAGGTAATAGTCCTAATTGATTCTGGCAGTACTCATAATTTCATTCACTATAAATTAGCCAAAGCTCTCGATTTCTTTGTATATCCAGTGCCAGAGTTTCAAGTAATCATTGCAGATGAAGAAACTATCAATTGCTCAGGAAAATGAAATAAGATCAATCTTACTATGGGGGAATATGTAATGAATAGTCCAATGATTTCTATACCCTTGGGTGGTGCTGATGTTGTACTAGGAATCCAATGGTTACAATCATTAGGAACATTGGATTTTAATTTTCAAGAAATTTTCATGAAATTTTCATTGGAAGGAAAAGATATTGAGTTAAGAGGTATCATAGGGAAACATGGTAAGGTGATAATCTCTAATGGCATGAAAAAATTATTGAAAAAGGGGAATCAAGGCGTTATTGCACAACTATGCTCACTAGATGTTCAAACATCTAAGCCATATATTCCTAAAGATCTCCAAGGGATCATTGATAATCATTCAAAAGTATTTGAAGATATTCCCAAAGGTCTTACACCCACTCTAAAACATGATCATGAAATTCACCTAATTCCTGGGAGTGTTTATCCTAACATTAGGCCATACAGATACCCTTATGCTGAGAAGAGTGAAATTGAGCGCATGGTTGAAGAAATGTTAGATGATGGCATTATTATACCTAGCCAAAGTTCTTACTCTGCACCAGTGGTAATGGTATTCAAGAAAGATAGCTCATGGAATATGTCTCCATATTATAGAGTGATCAACAAGATCACTATTAAAGAAAAGTTTCCCATTCCCATCATTGATGAATTGATAGATGAACTACATGGAGCAATCTATTTCACAAAATTGGATCTCCGTTTAGGGTATCATCATATTAGAATGAAGGAAGAAGATATCCCAAAAACAACATTTCGAAATCATGAAGGCCATTATGAATTTTTGGTCATGCCTTTTGGCCTTACAAATGCACCTTCCACATTCCAAGGGTTGATGAATTGCACACCTCTCTAGTAGGAGGGCACTTAGGATTTTGGAAAACCTACCATAGAGTCAAGAAGGATTTTTTTTGGGATGGACTTAAAACTGATGTTCAAAGGTTTCAGGCAGAATGTTTGGCTTACCAACAAAATAAGGTGGAAAACATTAACACCCCAAGTCTTTAACAACCATTAGCCATCCCAAGTCAGCGTTGGGAGGAGGTTTCCATGGATTTCATCACAGGGTTACCAAAGTCTAAAGGAAAGAGTGTCATCATGGTGATTGTTGATAGAGTGACCACGTACGCAAATTTTTGTGCACTCTCTCATCCCTTCAAAGCTAGTACAGTTGCCACCGCATTCATGGAGATGGTTCAAAGGATACATGGCAGCCCAAAGATTATTGTAAGTGACAGAGATCCCATCTTCACTGGACATTTCTGGACATAATTATTTTCTTGTTTGGGTACTCAATTGGCTCATAGCTCATCCTATCATCCTCAATCTTATGGAAAAACCGAGATAATGAAAAAATGTCTGGAAGGCTACCTTCGTTGCTTTGTCTCTGATAAACAAACACAATGGTTCAAATGGTTACCCTTGGAAAAATGGTGGTATAACACTTCCTTTCATACTGCTTCAAAAATGACACCCTTTATGGCACTCTATGGATACCACCCTCCTTCCATCACTTCTTCTCTAAAAGAAAAATATAAGGTTCAAGCAGTGGAAGATCACATCGAGCATCAACAACAAGTTCTCCAAATCTTAAAGGACAACCTGACCATGGCACATAATCGCATGAAACAACAAGCAAATCAACATCGTAGTGAATGAAGTTTTGAAGTAAGAGATTGGGTGTTTTTAAGACTACAACCATACAAACAGATGTCCCTCAAGCAAGCCAAGAAGGATAATAAATTATCACCAAATTACTATGGCCCTTATAAGGTGTTGGAAAATATTGGTACTATGGAATACAAATTGGAGTTGCCTACATCTTCATGAGTACACCTAGTTTTCCATGTTTCATGCTTAAACAAGGTTATAGGTGACAAGATCCTAGTTCAAAATATATTTCCAGAACTTGACGAGGAAGGAAAAATCATATTGGAGCCTGAAGCCATCATTGACGCAAGAATTCGCCAGTTGAGGAATAGATCCATTTCAGAGTATCTCATTAAATGGAGGAAACTACAAGCTGAAGATTCCACTTGGGAAGATGAGTCTTTTATACAGAAGCATCCAGATCTACTCAAGCATTGGGGACAACACTTGTCTCAAGGGGAGGGGCATGTTAGGCCCTAATATTGTCTCATTACCCCTTAATTGGGGCATATTACATTACTAATGTTATTTTATTTATGCCATCTTTATTCTATTAGTTGTAATTATACCTCCTAGTCTCCTATATATACCAAGGAGACATTTTCATTTGGAATCATCTGCTACTTCAACATTTATGTGGGGTAAAAGGATGTTTCCCCCTCGAAGAGGCTTATTATTTGAAATTCTCTCTTTTTCAAGGCATTGAGTACTTATTCTGAGGTTTTCTATGCTATATTGATATTTGGTTATTAACAGTTGTTCACTAATAACCCTAGGAAATTCTTCTAGTATATCACTTTTATTCAAAGACAATTCATGGGAAGGTTATTCACTAGCGACCTTCCAAGAGTTTTAACAAGAAGGGTTTGTTCAAGAAAGATCCAAGAGAATGAAAAACCATCACTAGAGAGGAAACATTAAACATACATTCATTCATAAAAAAAGCCACAACATAACAAGAGACCACTTGATTAGGAAATATTTCATCCATCAAAACTCCATCAATGAACATCCATGAAGTAGAAAAATCATCCACAATACATCTTCTCCAAAAGGTTTCTCTAGCTAGTCATCGATGGAAATTTGTATAAGAAATAAAATAGTAGTGTATAAATAGTGATGAAATTCCATAACTAGAAAATATTTACAAGTGAGAAGTGCTTCTATTATTTGTTGGAGTTACTTCACACACACCTAGGATTTATTTTTCCTATGGTTTTTTCTTGTTTATTAGTAATTATTCAGTCTCCTATATTTTATGAAGAATATTCCTATAGGGAGAATATTCTCTTCAATTTTCACTTCAGTTTGATCAGTTGAGTGGAGTCTAGATACTGCATTGGGATTATCACCATGCAACATTGGGATCATCACTAGCTAATGCACATTTTCATTAGGATCATCACTAGACTAGTGCATTACTCATGATTCCCTAATCTCCTCCTCACTTCACTCTGTTTTAGTCAGTTAACTGAAGACTGATAGACTAGTTAACTTAGACTAGGTGGCAGTTCACTCTCGTAGCTTCCTGAGAGACTAGACTAGGTGTAAATTTACTCCTGTAACTGTTGGTGTGTGTCCATATCACTCTATACCACCACTATGGCACATTAGTTACTCATGTATCCTATATCTATTGTAAATTATTCACTCTTTGAGTGTGGAAAACAATTAATGAGAATTCTTTCATTCTTTCTCTCCTTCTTATTCTTTCTCCAATTCTCTCTGCAAATGTGTGTATTATTGTTTAGATAGATCTATTCTATGCAGGTTTAACACATTTCATTGGTATCAGAGCCGACGGATTTCTAAGAAAAAGATACACCAAATTATTTTTTGTAGGTACCGAAGATCGAAGAATGCAGAAAAGATGGATTATTTGCCGAAAATACTTCTCACGCCTCATAACTATTTGGAGTGGAAGAAAAAAATTCTTCTTTTTCTCATATGCAGAGGCTTGTGCCAAATAACTATGGCAATGGAAGTAGATTCAAATTTCATCGATGAGAAAAATGATTTTCTCAATAAACAAGATATGGCCATAGGACATATCCTTTGGTTTATTTGTCTTGAAATTCTCCATCAAGTATACGATAACTCACAAGAATCAACTCCAAATGAATTATGGACCAGACTAGAGGTTCTATTTGGGAATAAAGAATATTGTGAAGATTTCATGAAGGAGGTTGAATAGATAGATCCAGAAGAGAAGCCATCCGAAGATCAAGCATATTATTATGAAGAGTCTTCTACAAAAGTATTTGCACAAATTTGTATTTAGTTAATTGAAGATGATGTCTACTCCATTTCAGATTTGTTTTCTGAATTTCATGTGGAAGATATATGGCATGCATCTCAAAGGACACATGCAGACACTTTTCCATGCACAATGCATGCATCTCATGAGACAAAAAGGGAGCCGCGCACATCAGACTCAATTATGATATTTTATGAGAAAATTTGTAGACAAAAATTGTATATTTGAATTAATATCGGAAAAATATACAATTTCAAAAAACAAATCATCTGAAACAGAGTCCGGGAAGTGAAGTTATGATCATTTTAAAATCAACAAAATTTCAACGTTTTCCTGGAAATGGCCGCATAGTTTTCAAAGTTTCATCCAAACTTTATTTGGATCTTATTCATTACAAGAAGAGAAAGTGGGTATGTTTGGAAACATCAATGGTGCATCTACTTCATCAGATCCATGTAGACATCTACATCTTCAACAAAATCTTTAACAAGCACAAAATTGCACAGTTGCGAGGTCTTCTTGGAGCGAAGGGCAATGTTGCTTAGCAACTATTTTTTGTTCCTTCTCATTTTTTTTAT
>JASDQU010255150.1:16128-31962 GCA_032191745.1 Picea mariana | reverse complement strand
CCTGGAAATCTTGATCTCTTCGTTGGCGCTAATGGAAGCAAAATCCTTGGCTTTCTCCTCCTTGGATAGATGCACAATGGTTTTCCTCACACCTCTCTTGCTCTCTCACACTTCACAAGTGAAATAGAAAACAAAAAAAGCTACCCGCGGGCTTTAAAACCCCTCACGCATTTTAGTTTTGGCAAAAAAAATGAGCAGGCCGACACTTTCCATCGACTCGCGGGTTAATGGGAAAGTGTCGTGGGTCAATGATAGTGTCGCGACACATTAAAAATGTCGGAAATGTCGCGACATTTTTAAACGAAAAATTTCGGTCGGGTTAAAATTTCGGGAAATGTCGCGACACAAACGTTATATCGCCGACATTTACAACACTGGTTTTAACTAGCAGAGATAGAACCAAGGAAGAGAATCCCCCTTTCTTTACCCTAGAAATAAATGATCAAAGGTTACACAACTGCATGTATGATTCTGGAGCTTCATCCAACATCATTACTAAAGGAATTGTGCAAAGGTTGGGCCTTATGGTTACAAGGCCCTATCAAAACATATGTGCCATGGATTCCAGGGAAGTTGAAACCCTTGGGATCATCATAGATCTGCCAGCTAAGCAAGCTTTCCACCCAGAGTTTGCTTTTAAGATAGATGTGCTTGTAAATGATGTGCCAAATGCTTGGGGTATGCTTCTCTCAAGAAAATGGGCAGCTCACATGAGTGGTTGCATAAACATGGATTTATCTTTTGCAACTATCCCATACCCTCCTCCATCAACAGAACAATTCAGACTCTTTAGGGAGACAGAAAGGAAGTACCATATAGAAGACACTAAAGAGCAATTTAATGAGTTCTTATGCCAAACATCTGACATGGGTAATTTCTATATTTGTTCAAACTTCTTAGCACCAGCCGAAGAAAAGTTTAAGGATGAAAAGGAAAGTAATAAGGCTTGGAAGATGAACTTTGATGGTGCACATTCAAGATCAGGAAAAGGGGTTGGGATTGTCCTAGTTTCACTAATAGGAAAGTCCTACAATTTTGCATTTAGATTAGAATTTGATGCAACAAATAATGTGGCTGAGTGTGAAGCACTTCTACTTGGCCTAGAAATTGCAAAAGATATGGGGATAAAAATAATAAGTGTCAAGGGTGACTCAGACTTAGTCATTCTCCAAGTTAAAAATAAATTTGCATGCAAAAGTGAAAGATTAAGGAGATACAAAAATGCAATTTGGGATACCATAGAAATGTTTGATGCTATGGATCTCATTTCAGTTCCTAAGGATCAGAACAGTCTAGCTGACAGTTTGGCTATGGATCTCATTTCAGTTCCTAAGGATCAGAACAGTCTAGCTGACAGTTTGGCAGTTGTAGCTTCAACCCTTCAACCTTTTAAGGATTTAATGAAAGAAGAGGGAAAACTAGAAATAATCTTTAGACCTTTAGTTCCAGACAATGTTGATCATTGGCAAGTCTTCAGAGATGACAAACAAATCCTAAGATTCATTCATAATGTTCAAGAATTCTCAGATTTCAATGTCAGTTATAAAGAAGACGGCAAAGATTATGTTGAGGAGGATAACCCAATAAAGAATCCAGTCCCTAGGGGAATAACTGCCTTGGAAAAGATCTTTGACAGGCATGGCATGTACAAGAAGAAAAAGGAAGTAGTAAAACCTGGCAGCTATATAGAAGTAAACATTGGGACAGAAGAAGTCTCAAGGCTCATAAAAATCGGAAAGGGTACTTCAAAAAAAGAAAGAAAAGAATTAATAAGTCTTGTCAGTGAGTATAGGGATGTATTTCCTTTTACATATGATGAACTCAAAGCTTATAAAGATGATGTATTTCAACATACTATCCCACTCAAAGAAGACACAAAACCTTTCCAGCAAAAACTTAGGCGAATAAATCCTAAGTTGGCACCTTTGGTTCAAGCAGAACTTAAAAAGATGTTGGATGCGGGCATCATTGCCCCAACAAGGCATTCTTCATGGTGTTCTAACTTGGTAGTAGTTAGAAAGAAAAATGGGGGAATAAGACTATCTATAGATTTTAGAAATCTGAATCTTGCATGCATTAAGGATAATTACCCTTTGCCCAACATGGAAACTCTGTTGCAAAGAGTTACTGAATCAGAAATAATGTCTATGTTAGATGGTTTCTCTGGATACAATCAAGTGTTGGTGAGGAAAGAGGATCAGAATAAGACAACTTTCACCACACCATGGGGCACTTTTGAGTACCTTAGAATGCCCTTTGGATTATTAAATGCAGGTGCCATGTTTCAAAGAGCCATGGATTTTGCTTTCCATTAATTGATGGGCAAAATCATCGAGATATACCAGGATGATTTGACTGTATTTTCAAAAGAAAGATCTGATCATATAGGTCATCTCAGACAAGTGTTCGAAAGATGTCGAAAGTATGGCATCTCCTTGAATCCGGCCAAGTCAATCTTGGGAGTTGATGAAGGTAAGTTGTTGGGTCATATCATAACAAAAGATGGGGTGAAATGGACCTAGAAAGGGTGCAAGCCATACAAGGAGTCCCTTTACCCGAAACCAAGAAAGCCTTACAATCCTTCCTTGGTCAAATTAACTTTGTAAGAAGGTTCATCCCAAACTTGGCCGAAACTATGAAAGCTATCCAAAGACTTCTAAAGAAAGATGTCAAGTTTGAATGGACAGAAGAAGGAAGAAGAGCTTTCAAAAGTATTAAGGACGCAATTAGTAAATCTCCTGTACTAATTAGTCCAAACTATGCTAAAGACTTTCAAATCTTCTCCTTTGCTTCTAAGAATACTATAGCGGGGGTATTGCTCCAAAAGAATGATGAGGATCAGGAGCAACCCATTGCTTTCATGAGCAAAGAATTGCAGAATTCAGAGCTTAATTATACAACTATGGAAAAACAATCATATGCTTTCGTCAAGTCCCTTAAGCATTTTCGAGTTTACATAGGATATTCAAGAGTTGTGGGGAATGTACCTCACCCGGCGGTAAAAGATATCCTTGGACAACAAGACTTCTTAGGGGTCAGAGGAAAGTGGGTTTCAAAAATACAAGAGTATGATCTAGAGATAAAACCCACCAAATTAATCAAAGGTCAAGGATTAGCTCAAATGCTAACTGAAGGTAATGAACAAGCTCTAAACCTAGTCTCTCAAAATAGCCAATCTAGGCCAGCTTTATCTCCAGAACTTCAAAAGTTAGAACAACACGAATGGTATGCTGATATCATTTTCTTCCTTTCTAATCTCACATGCCTTAGTCACTTAATTGGTCACAAAAGAAGAGCATTGAGATTAAAGGCAGCTAAGTATTGTATTATTTAGGATGGATTGGGGTGGAGGAACCCCGATGGGGTAATACTTAGATGTGTTGATGAGCTTGAATCAAAAAGACTCTTGGTTGATTTTCATTCAGGATTTTGTTGTGGGCATTTTGCAGCCAAAACCACTGCCCACAAAATCCTTAGAGAAGGTTACTACTGGCCTACTATATTTTCAGATATGCAAAAAATGGTTAGGGGTTGTCAGCAATGTCAGTTGTTTATTGGGAAGCAGAAGCTAGCAGCCTTACCATTACAGCGAGTAGTGGTGGAAGCCCCTTTTCAGCAGTGGGGGCTTGGTTTCATCGGTCAGTTCAAAGATAATTCAAGTAATGGCTATACTTGGATAATCACAGTAATTGATTACTTTACAAAGTGGGTAGAGGCTATACCCACCAAGTCAGCAACCGATAAAGTGGTCATGGACTTTCTTGAAGACAAAATTATCACTAGATTTGGTGTGCCAGCAAAAATAACTATTGATAATGCCAAGGCCTTTAGTTCCACAGAACTATCCTCGCTCTGTTTTAAATATGGCATTATATTATCTCACTCATCGAATTATTATCCCCAAGGCAATGGTCTTGCAGAGTCTAGCAACAAGAACTTAATGACAATCCTTAAGAAAACTGTTGGGGATAACAAAAGGTCATGGGATAATAAGATCAAATTTGCACTTTGGACTGACAGGATCACAAAGAAGAGTTCAACAGGAAAGAGTCCCTTTGAGTTGGTTTATGGTCTTGATGTCACTTTGTCAGTTCATCTGAAGCTCCCAATGTATCAGTTTGTCCAAAAGTATGGTTTAGACGAAGATTTTCATCAGAACAGGATTGATCAGATAATTGAGTTGGATGAAAATAGAAGGAGAGCCCTTGATCAAAGTATAAAAAATCAAGAAAAGATAAAGAAGATTTTTGATAAGTCCTCAAGACAAAGGAATTTCTAGGCAAGTAATACAGTCCTCCTATGGGACAAATGGAAAGAGAAGCCAGGAAGCCACGACAAATTTGACAGTTTATGGGCAGGGCCTTATATTATCCAGAATGTAGCTGGAAAGAACTCTTTTGTCCTGAGCAGATTGGACGATGAGAAGTTGCCACTACCAGTAAATGGCCAACTTCTCAAACTCTTCTTCAACTTATCTTGTTTAAAATAAACAAATTGCCCTTATCTCTCAGTGCGGTTCCTAACCCTTCCAGTTGCGAGCTAGTCTCGATCTACTGGAAGTAAGTGTCATACACACTGGGCTGGTCAGTGGTTGATAGATTAATTAGGACAATCTCTAAATGGTATCATTTGTCTAAGACCTCTACCCTGGGTGTCATGTGTCAAATCACCTGGCAACTTGCCTTGTTGGATCTGCGACACATCCGGTCGGCAAGTTTTAGATTGGTGAATGATACATAAGTAGGCCCAAACCATTTCATTAACTAAACATCAATTTATCCTAATAAAACACAGGAACTACATTGCCCGTGATTCACTTCAAGGCACTGGTCTCAATTTTTACATTCAGCAAAGCCACAGGCTTCATCTTTCATTTTGGTTATCTATTGGAAGCAATTTTAATGAAACTTGCATCTAACAATTGTGTCTTAGTATCCTTTTGATGCAAGTATATGCTTATTGTTTATATATTGTGGTGAATATTTAGTTCATGTTTTATCAATTTATGGTTGATTGTTTAAAAAGAATAATAAACTCCTAGATTTCATTTTTTGTACTTAGTTTATTTCAAAGCCTTAGTATATTTGTTAGGGACTACCCCCCTTGGCTTCGCTAGGAGTTGGCCCAGATGGAGGAGTTGAGGATTAGGTGACAGCACCTTAACTCTCACTTGCCCCCAAGGACACACCAAGTGGATTGAAGATTTCTTCCACATCTCCCAGGGGTGTATAACGCAGAAACAGTCACTAAATGAGAGTGCTTAGGGTTTGAAGAGTGATGACCTTGGTGAAGGAAAGAGAGAAGTTGATCAACAACCTGCAAAACCAACCTTAGTCACCACGTTCATGTTCGTGTTTGAATTCGACACAGATGAAATTTGGAAAAAATTCGGCTCAAATTTTTTTTTGATAAAGTTCATCATTAAATTCGAATATATATATAATTATTTTAAAAGATAAAACATGTATTTCATAATAAATATATTAAATTCTACAATTATATAACATGGTATATATATTATATAAATTATAATATACTATATTACCCTTATACAATATATAACTATATAAATTATAATATATTATAACCTAAGTCACCTGACATGGGGACACGGAGGACACGGAAATACGAGCATTCGACACTGGCACAATGACCCCTAGAAGCAGGACACAGAGGACACGTTATATATATATATATATATATATATTATGAATTGCACATGCAAAAATGAAATAAATAAACTGTAAACATTTACATGATGATGATACAAATTCAATCATACAACTAGTACTAACTTAGTAACTACTAAGTTACTAAGTCACTAACATAAATGATGACATTGCCAACTCAACACCATTGTCCAAACCCATATCATCAGGAAACAGATCCCACATCATTGTCTTTCCCTTCAACCACTCTTCTCTCTGCCCAGTGCCTGCAAATAAGATAGATATTGGTGTGCATATACACCACTAAGTCACTTGACACGATGACAAAGAGAAGAGTTTATACTTGAGTGAAGGGTACATTTTTACTGGGGTCGTGACAGAAGAGTTCAACAATCAATGCCACCAACATCGAGGTACATAAAGGGCATGGTGCCCTTGATTAAATGCCAGTTCCATACCCTCTTACACAAAAGAATCTAGTGGAAACATTGCAATCCTGCCAATCTTGAAATCCTAAAAACCGTTAAGTCTGTTGAATTTTGAATGGGACCTAAAATTTTACTTTCTCGATCTGAAGTCCAATGAGGTTGGAACCACTCTCAAACATCCTGAAACAATTAATGGTAATGTTAAAAATTTAAGTAAAATGATGAAAATGAAAGTTCTTTTTCATCCTTTTACTTTAAGAATTTAATATTGCCATTAATTACTAGGGCAGGTGAAATGGAAGGGTGGGGACCTCTTTAAATAGAATTAGTAAGGCAAAATAATCCTTAGTTGCACAGTGAAACACCTCACAACGGCAACTTGCATGAGAAAACATCAGCCAGGGTCCTTTTCTGAGCAGGATACGTGTCTTATTTTCAGGACATGCGTGTCCTGTGAATATGAGACGTTCTAAACACATATCTGACACATGTCCTACCGTTTCGTGTCTGACACGTAGGATACACGACACAAGAGGGGCTTTGGACATGTCAGGTGACTTAGATTATAACCTATACTTTATAAGTAAGAAAAATAAATAATATATAAATAATTTGATTAATAAATATTTCCTTAACATAAATAAACAACATAAAATTCTTCATAGCCCGTAAGTTGAACTCAGTTATTTTCATGACATAAACAACTATTTTCATAGCCCGTAGCTGTCGCCACTGGTAGCCATCAATGCCAGCACCTGTAGCCCGTAGACACCACTCAGCCTGTAGCCGTGTATTTAATGGCGAATAACCACCCGTAGCCCGTAGCTGCAAATTTAATGGCGAATTCCCACGATTTTATCTGAAATTGCTTGAAGTTCGGCGAATTTCGAACTTGAAGGTTCAAATTCACCAAACTCGGTGACTAAGAAACCAACGTTAGGAACACTATACCAAGACCAAGGATCATGAAAATAAACCCCCAAACACTAAGGGAAACAACAAGAAACTTTGTCGTCCCGAAATTTGCAGCAAACTGTAAATTATACCAGCAAGAAGTAGATGTTAACAGCTGCAATAAATCACCATCAAAATCAGAATTAAAAGGTGGCAAATGAAAGCTTGTAAGTAATAGACAATATTCCAATGATTAAACCACAATTTTGACAATTGAATGGGCTACCAAGTAAATGTTCTTAGCAATTTTATAACAGCCCTGTAATCCCCTAGCCTAGGGATAACTAAGGAGATTATGTCTCGCGGCCCACAGGTCCTAGACATGGAGTACCGAGAGGCATATTGAATTGAGCCTGGCCCTGGAGGGCCCATCTTTCTTCTTCAGCGCCTCCACCTTGTCATTAGCAGTAGCATCCATCCCATCGGCCTGGTCCTTCAGCAGCAGTGCATCTTGCTCCATGAGGTAATGGGTCTAGGTATCATGGTATGTGTCACTCTGATTCTCAAAACATTTGAATATGTGCATTTAATTCTTTTTACTTCTAATGTGTGCTTGGACCATATGCCTTTCCACTTGTCCACAGCTGGGGCGAATGAAAGGATGCCCTAGTAAGTTGGTTCCCATAGGGTTTGAGTTGCCACTGGGTGGGTTCATGAAAGGTCATCGTCCGTTCCCACCTTACTTACCACTTTTCATCTTTTTCCCTCTCATCCACCCCATACATTGGTTCGGGCATTGGCTTTGCCAAGCTAGCAAAGGGTTGTACCGAACCTTGTGGGAAGAAGGGGCTAAAGGCCTAGAGGGTAAAAGTAGTTGGCAAAACATAAAAGCCAAAAGAACAAAACCTTTAGATGCTTCGCCCAAGAATCCCCGAGAAAGAAAAATAAGGCTTCTCAACAAGAAACAGAGTGACCCATAAAATAATAAAATCAAGACCTAGTTGGAGGACAGGGTGCCTCATCACGAGCCAGCCTATTAGGTCCATGGGCATGTAGCGATATGACACTACCATTCAGTAGGTCACCACGCCAGGGTAGTGGCTCTTGGTGGCATAGCCAAGAGAAAGGGGGTCTCATCACGAACCAGCCTTCTCATCTCCGTGAAATGCTTGCATGTAACATTGTCACCACTGGTCACCACGCCAGGGCAGTGTCCCCTAACTAGTCTCTTGAAAGAAAAAGCAATAAGATAAAATATAAAAGGCATGAATGGGCTTGGAAACATTTTCATCCATGACAAGGTGCAGCTCACCCTCTTCAGAGGCACCCACAGGTAAGCCATACATTCCCCTATCATCATTGCACCCATTGCTCAGACATCCCTTACCACCTCATCTATTTACATGGCCTCGATTTGTCTTCACCCGGAAATATCCCACATCCAATGAGAACTAGCCCAATAGGACATCCTAACGTCCCCTCCAAACCTGGCTTGTAGAAGAGCATAAAGTCTTTGAGCACTTGTCTGGGAAAGGGGGTTTCATGCACATGTTTAAATAACTTGATTATTAGATGTGATTGACATTGCTATGATCCCTGTGACTTATGAGCCCTGTTATCCCCGATTTCTACGGATAACTAGGAGATCATGTCTCGAGGCCCACAGGTCCTAGACATGGAGTACCGAGAGCAGGATTGACCTGAGCATGGCCCTGGAGGGCCCATCTTTCTTCTCCTTCGTCAGGCTTGTCTTGTCAGCAGCAGCAGCATCCATCACCATCGGCTTGGACTTGTATCGGAGAAGACTCTTGCTCCATGAGGTAATTGGTCCAGGTATCATGGTATGTGTCATTTTTTATCATTATAACCTTTAAATATATGCATCTTACTCATTTTATTTCTAACAACTGCTTGGATCTTACATTAACCCACTTGACCATGGTTGGGGGGATTGACAGGGTGTCCTAACAAGCCTGTACCCATAGGTTTTGGTTTGCCACCAGGGGGATTTCTGAAGAGCCATCATCCACTCCCATCATATCATCACTTTTACATCTTATCTCCCACTCATCTGTCCCATTCCCCTAGTCCGGGCGTTAGGATGATCTGTTTGTGGGGTTGCACCTTATCTCGTGGGAAGAAGGGGCTAAAGGCCCAGAAGGTAAAAGCAGTTGGTAAAAGATAAAAGCCATAAAATAAAACCTAGAGATGCCTCGCCCAGGGATCCCTGAGAAGGCAATAAAAAGCCTCTCAGCAAGAAACAAGAGGGACCCTAAGAAAAATAACAAAACAAGACCTAACCAAGAGGATAGGGGGTCCCATCACGAGCCAGCCTACTATGTTCATGGGTGCCTAGCAGTATGACATTGCCACTATCTGGTTACCACGCCAGGGCAGTGACCTTTGGTTGCATGGCCAAGGGAAAGGGGTTCTCATCACGAGCCAACCTTATCATCTCTGTGAAAGTGCTTGTGGGTAACACTGTCAGCTCTGGTCACCACACCAAGGCAGTGTCCTCAGTTAGTCCTTGAAATAAAAAAGAAGAAAGCAAATAAAGAAAAGCACAAAGGCAATAAAGGGCTTGGAAAGAATTGCATCCGTGACGGGTACAGCTCGCCTTCTACAAAGGCACCCACAGGTAATACCATGCATCCCTATCTTTCACTCTACCCGTATGTCTGGACATCCCTTGACCACATCACCTCGTTCTACATGGCTTGGATGATACCCCTTGGAGACTTTCCTTTCCTTATGGATACTAGCCCAATAGGGTGTTTTGTCCTTTTCTTCGACTTTGTATTGTAGGTCTTTGTAATATCTTTGAGCTATTGAATGATATATCAAGGTTTTTATGCATGTATTTCATAACATTAATGATGAAAAGTKATTGACATTGCTATGATCCTTGTGACTAATGAGCCCATGGACGGCGAAGTTTTTGATGTGCAGGGCCATGCCCGACGGACAGGTACCAGTTGGACCGGTACACATGGGGAGATGATTAGTTCGGACCTCCATGGGGCTGAAGAGCCCATCAGATGGTTGTTGGGACCCCATCAGGGGTAGAGACAGGACAGTGCTTGATTGAGCTTTTGCACCTAAGAAGAAGAAGGACGTTTCATCCAAGACACTTTGGCTGAGCCTAGCCCAAGGGGGTTGACCCACTTCGGGTGGAACGTCTCCCTTAGATGGCCCAGGACGTCACCTAGGGGTCACAGACGTCACCTTCAGTGTATGGCAGCTTGACAGGGCAGCTAGCACGTGTGGCAGGGTTTGGAGGCCTAAAAAGGGCCAACGTTTTCTCATTTGTGCTGCATTTTTCCCTAAAAAGGGCCAATGTCTCCCTCAGGAGGGCTTGACGTCTTGCTTATGCTCATTTAGGGCTTTGATTTAGAAATTTAATGTAAAAACAGTATGATTTTGGTTTGTAGCCTTGTCGGCTATTTTTAATGACCTAATTTTAATTATAGGTCATGATACACTATATATTGAGGATGTTTTTCCCTCATTTGAACATAACACACAACTCACTCTCTTGTGAGGTCTGATTTTTGCGCCCTAGTTTGGGTATTTGGTCTTTCATGTGAGGCGCACTTGTTGATGGAAGGATTATCTTGGCATTTTTGGCATTTCTCTTGAAGGAAGGTTTACAACTAGGGTTTGCACATGCTTTTTCTTCATGATATGTAAGTGTATTTTCTGCAAAACTTCTTAATTGAATGGTTGTAGGTTTGTATTCTTGCATTTACTTATAAATTTGTTGATTTAAAACCCTAGGTGACAAGCACACAAGTAGGTCCTTGTTTCATGTCCCCTTAAAGAGAAATATTCAGCCATTGAAAAAGGAAGGAAGAGCCTAGCCTTTGCTACACTCTTTTCACTTTTTCCCCTTGTGCTAGCTGTGATTTTTAAAGGTTAAAAGGGAGGTGACGTCCCAGGCCTAGGTTATCTACACCTAGGGCTGTCCATCTTCCAGGGTTTGGTGATAGAGCCTTGCCATTGCAACACTCTCCCTCACCTCATTCTCTTGTTTTAGCTTATCTTTTATGCTAGCCGTTTTGCCAAATTTGATCTAAGGAAGGAGGAAAGAGCACGAGGCCTTGCTTAAGCAACATCGGAGTGAGCCTCTTTCCCCTAGGGTTTTGTTCTAGGGCCCTGCCATTGCAGCACTCTAGAACCCTTCCCTCTTGTCCTTAGCTTGTATTCCTTCAACCTTGCGTCCTCTCCTTATTTGACTCCATCTACCCCTAGTCACTGATCTTAGACACACAACGTTGAAGTGATAGTGCTCAAACAATCTCTTAAACTTTTAAATTTAAAACCCTAACTAACCAGCTAACCCTAACTAGCCTGACGTCATACTTGGTTATTCCATCTTGGCGCAACACCTTCTGATGATAAGCAATTAGATGATGGTTGAAAGCATTTATTGAGTAAAAGATTGATTAAATACATTGTTGGCTACATCATCTCAATTGTTATTGATGAATTGATATTCTCCATTGCTATATTGATAAAATGTTGATCTCATTAATACCTGTTGTTTTACATTGCTTGCATATTGATGTCAGATAGTTACATGAAGTACTAACCCATTGAATATAGCCTGCATATATATTATTTTGCTATTGTCTTGTTCTGGGCAGGTGTTCTTATTTGGGCATACACTTCTTTATTGGCTGATTAGCCGGACTATCTGACCTTGGTGGTAACCTGTGAGGAGGGACCTTGACCTTAACCTTTATATCTTTGCCTTTTCAAAACCCCAGGTTACCGAGGACGTCTCCCCTGGGCTAACCTCCCTAAATAGAAAGAACATCCCCATTGTGGTGACATTGGGTGGGGAAGGTTCCTGTTACACCAGTTTGGCCTCTATACTCTAGCCTTTGAACCTAGCTACAAATTGTACGATAACAAGCCCATGGAAGGCGAACTTGTTGTTGATCCAGAGCCACACTCGACGGACAGGTACACATGGGGAGATGATTAGTTCGGACCTCCATAGGGATAAAATCCCACCAGATGGATGCTGAGACCCCAACCGAAGGCAGAGACAGATCAGAGGTTTGCACCAGAGAGAGAGGAGGACGTTCCACCAGAGACAGCCTAGCAGGCCTAGACCCAGGGGGGTCTTTCCCTTCTCACTATGATGTAGGTCTTGAAAAGGCCAATGACGTCACCCATGTGACCCATGACGTCACTGAACGTTTTGGACACTTTGGAGGCAGTTGTGTGCCAAGTGGCACGTGTGGTTTGATCCAGAGCCCTAACGTTTTGCTCCTGAAGGCCAACGTTTCCCTAAAAATGCCTAACGTCACCCTAAAAAGGCATGACGTCACCTTTTTTGCTTGATTTAGGGTTTTATTATGTCATTTAATGTAAAAACTCGATATTACATGTATACTGGCCATGTCGGCCTTTTTGACCTAATTCTGGTCATTGTAACTATATAAATAAGGGATTTTCCCTTGTATTTTTATATCATCTTTCACCCACACAAGTGTGAGGTTTGAAATTTGCGCCCTATTTGGGGTTACATGACTGAAATTTAGTGCGCATTGTAGATATTTAATGACAAAATCAGAAATATTTCATTCACACATTTCTTCAAACACTTAGCAACCTAGAGATAACTGTCTTCATAAATTTCAGAAATGCATACCCTCATTCAGAAATTTCCATAAGCAGAAATACACATTGCTAAGCAAAATATGCAGCGGAAATACACAGTGGACAGCAACCCATAACTCACAGAAATTTAGGCAAACCAGGGAAAACCCCAATGTGGGGAAACCCAACAAGAGAAAGAGAGATTATTATTTTGCTTCAGGAAAGTTCAGAACAGCATCAATAACACTTTTCAGCCAAGAGAAATACCTCTTACAGCACAAAATCTGTCCCCCACAAATCTATCTTGAAAATTGTGCCACAATTCCTACAGTTATATGAATTTGCTGAAAGTTGGCACCTCGGAATTCGTGCCACAACAGGCAGTTGTACCTTGCCTTCTGTACGGTCGTCCTCCAAAAAATTCTTCAAGGGCTGCCTCGAAAACCATGCCCAAGCTTGCCTCGGTTTTCGTGCCTCAAGAATGTTGTTGTGCGGCCTGTCCCAGCAAATATCACTACAGCAAATCAAAACAAAAAATGCCTCCTTGGGATTTGTGCCCTAGCTCTCTTGGGAATCGTGCCCTTCTTGATGCTCACTTTCCTCTCTCAAGCAATCTCTCTAACTCAACTCCTCTCGTCTTCTTCGGCGTGTTCTTCTCACATCCCTAAGCATGTATATGTACTCTTCTCTTTTCCCAAGAAACCCTAACTTACATAACCAACTCAATCTAATGGCTATCATAAGTCTTATCTGAGGGCTCATATTTAGTGCTCCTCATTAATTACAAAATAAGTAATAAATGCTCATTAAATACTTTTTGGGTCCCACAACTTAAAATCACTTTAAGTTGCAAAGTACATTCACTTTATAAAAGCACTTTATTTAAAAAGTCACTTTACAAATAAAACATGTCTAGGAAATATGACTTTATGTCCCCCTGAAGAAGGATTCTCATGACCTTTCTCTCCAGCTACCTGTTATTACTTTGTCGTGCTTTTCCATTAAAGCTGTAGTTGGGAAGTATAGTTTTAATGTCAAGTTTCCTCTTAGGCAAACCCTAGAATCCAAGGGGTGGTTGGGTACTGCAAGTTTGAGTCAGTTATCCCAATTTCCCTTGATAGCTTGCCAGTCGTCTGTTAGACCTCTGTCGATCCCTTCCTTGACTTCAGACCATGAGGATGTCCTAGGTAGCCAATTTGCAGGCCCTTTGAGTCAGTTTTCTAAACCTTGCATTTTTCATGACCCTTTCTTGAAGTGGATTGAATACTTTTCTCAAAAATGGACTTGGCATGATTTTATCCCTCCCACCCACCTCCATGAGTTAGACTTTGAGATTCCTGATGATATCATATATATTCTAACCCATGACATTTTTGTGCTTGATTTATCACTGTTTTGGTTTATGATAAAGCACAAAGGCAAGTATCAAGGAGCGATGTTGGATTGGCTCCACTGGTTGTTTGACTACACCAACATCCCGCCAACAGGTAAGTACAGGTAACTATTTCACCCTATATTTACACTTATGATTGCTTTATATACATATATATATTGCGGGGTGGCAATACCACCCCACCTTGTTACTAATGCTATTTTCGAGTATGAGCAGGTCTGCAGGTTATGCCAGAGATGTTGAGGTTCTCATGCGCTCTACGATGAGCACATGTCCCCGAGTTGGAGCCAGATGTTATCCCCGATTTCTAGGGATAACTAGGAGATCATGTCTCGAGGCCCACAGGTCCCAAACATGGAGTACCGAGAGCAGGATTGACCTGAGCATGGCCCTAGAGGGCCCAAGTTTCTTCTTCTTCATTAGACTTGTCCTGTCAGCAGCAGCAACATCCATCACCTTCGGTTTGGACTTGTATCGGAGAAGATTCTTGCTCCATGAAGTAGTTGGTCCAGGTATCATGGTATGTGTCATATTTAATCATTATAACCTTCAGATATATGCATCGAATTCCTTTTATTTCTGATGACTGCTTGGATCTTACATTAACCCACTTGACCATGGTTGGGGGGATTGACAAGGTACCCTAGCAAGCTTATACCCATAGGTTTTGGTTAGCCACCAGGGGGGATTTTGAAGGGCCATCGTCCACTCCCATCATACCATCACTCTTACATCTTATCTCCCATTCATCTATCCCATTCCCCTAGTCTGGACATTAGGACGACCTGTTTGTGGGATTACACCTTATCTCGTGGGAAGAAGGGGTTAAAGGCCCAGGAGGTAAAAGCAGCTGGTAAAAGATAAAAGCCATAAAAAATAAAACCTAGAGATGCCTCGCCCAGGGATCCCCGAGAAGACAATAAAAAGACTCTCAGCAAGAAATAAGAGGGACCCGAAGAAAAATAACAAAACAAGACCTAGCCAAGAGGATGGGAGGTCTCATCACGAGCCAGCCCATTGTGTTCATGGGTACCTCGCAGTATGACATTGCCATTATCTGGTTACCACGCCAGGGCAGTGACCCTTGGTTACATGGCCAAGGGAAAGGGGGTCTCATCACGAGCCAGCCTTATCATTTCTGTGAAAGTGCTTGTGGGTAACACTGTCAGCTCTGGTCACCATGCCAAGGCAATGTCCTCTAACTAGTCCTTGAAATAAATAAGAAAAAGCAAATAAAGAAAATAAAGAATAAAGGCAATAGAGGGCTTGGAAAAAATTGCATCCATGACGAGTACAGCTCACCTTCTACAAAGGCACCCTAGGGTAATATCACCCCTGTCTTTCGCTCTACCTATATGTCTGGACATCCTTTGACCACATCACCTCGTGTTACATGGCTTGGACGATATCCTCTGGAAACTTTCATTCTCTTATGGATGCTGGCCCAATAGGGCATTTTGTCTTTTTCTTCGGCTTTGTATAGTAGGTCATTGTAATGTCTTTGAGCTATTGGATGATATATTAGGGGTTTTATGCATGCATTTGATAAAATTAATGATGAAATATGATTGACATTGCTATGATCCCTGTGACTAATGAGCCCATGGAGGGTGAAGTTTTTGATGTGCAGGATCATGCCCAACGGACAGGTACCAGTTGGACTGGTACACATGGGGAGATGATTAGTTCAGACCTCCATGGGGCTGAACAGCCCATCAGATGGTTGCTGGGACCCCATCAGGGGCAAAGAAAGGACAGTGATTGGTCGATCCTTTGCACAAGAGAAGAAGGAGAACGTTTTCATCCAGGACGTCTTGGCTGAGCCCAACCCAGGGGGGTT
>JASDQU010255150.1:1667-16028 GCA_032191745.1 Picea mariana | reverse complement strand
TTTTTCCATAACTAATTGATAAAACGTTGACCTCATTGATATCTATTGTTTTTACATTGCTTATTAATTAATAGCAGATAGTCATTGAAGTACTAACCCATTGAGTTATAGCCTGCATATATACTGTATTATTGTTGTCTTGTTCCGGGTAGGTGTTTTCATTTGGGCATACACTTCTTTATTGGCTGATTAGTCGGACTGTCTGACCCTGGTGGTAACCTGTGAGAGGGAAACTTTAATCTTGACTTTATACCTTTGCCTCTTCAAAACCCTAGGTTACCGGGGACGTCTCCCCTGGGTTAACCTCCCTAAATAGAAAGAACCTCCCCATTGAGGTGACATTGGGTGGGGAAGGTTCCTGTTACGCCAGTTTGGCCTCAATTCTCTAGCCATTTGACCTAGCTACAAACTGTGCGATAACACACCCATGGAAACAAAGTTGAAGCTCCTGGTTGACACTTTGTCAGAATTGATTGATGCTACGCTATACAGACGGATCATTGGATCGTTGATGTATCTGACAAACACCAGGCCGGATATATGTTCTGCTGTGAACACCTTGAGTCAGTTTCTGGTAGAGCCCAGACATGTTCATCTGGTTGCTGCAAAACATGTGATGAGCTACCTTAAGGGTACATTAGATTGTGGTCTCAGTTATGATGGAGATCATGACTTCAGACTGAGTGGTTATACTGATTCAGATTGGGTTGGAAGTATCTCTGACAGAAATTGCACTTCAGGATGTTGTTTCAGTCTAGGGTCAGCCATGATCTCATGGCAGAGTAGGAAGCAATCAAGCATTGTTCTCAGCACGGCAGAAGCAGAATACATTGTTGCATGTTCTGCCAGTTGTGAAGCCATATGGCTTCAGAAGTTGTTGACAGGTCTATTCGATATAGAGATGGAAGCAACCATGATCCTATGTGATAACCAGAGCTGCATAAAGATGACAGAGAACCCTGTGTTCCATGACAAGTCAAAACACATAGAGATCCGATATCATTACATCCGTGATATGGTGCAGAGGGGAGCCATAAAGTTCTAGTATGTTAGCATGGATGAACAGGTTGTTGATGTGTTGACCAAGCCTCTATCTCGTGTAAAGTTTGAGCACTTTCGAGATAAGCTTGGTGTAGTCCAAAAGGACCTCCCTCAAAAGGGGGAGTAGTGTTGTGTTGCCAGCCTTGTGCTGTGATGCCAGCTTCATGTTGATGTTGTGTTGCCAACCTTGTGTTGTGATGCCAGCTTCATGCTGATGATGTGTTGCCAGCCTCGTGTGTTGATGCCAGCTTCATGTTGATGATGCGTTGTCAGCCTCGTGCTGTGATGCCAGCTTCATGTTGATGATGTGTTGCCAGCCTCGTGCTGTGATGCCAGCTTCATGTTGATGATGTGTTGCCAACCTCGTGCTATGATGCCAGCGTCGTGTTGATGATGTTGTGTTGCCAGCCCCATGCTGTGATGCCATCCTCGTGCTGATGATATTGTGTAGCCAGCCTCATGTTGTGATGCCAGCTTCGTGCTGTGTTGTTGATGATATTAATGATGAGAAAAACTTCTGATGATTTATAGATATGCCAGTCAGTGTTCCAAATGTTGTTGATGATGTTGCTCTCTCTCTCTACCTTGATGTTGTTTTAGAATACCCTCCTTGTTAAGGGGGAGTGTTGAAATATTGTAACTGCAAATAGTATTCTATTTATTATTGATGTATTATTCATTAGATCCATCCCCTTTTGTGGATTGATCATGTCGGGCATTGTAATTGACCAAATCCCCTTTTGCGGATTGGTCAAACCCTAATTGTAATATGCAAATTGAGAAGTCAACCCCCAGGCAAATTAAAGTGGTTCTAACCACCCAAAAAGACAAGTCGGCCCTGCCAGTGAAGAGACGCCTCCTTTCAGCGCCTGCCAGTTTGCATAAATAAAGGAAGCCAGCCACTCATTTGTTCACTCACTCATTCGATCATCCAGAGCGCAAGTTTGGTAGCTGCAGTTGGAGAAGAAGGAAGAGAGAGAGGCGCATTACTTGGGAGGATATTCTTTAGTGTTTGGTTTATTGTATTGGCATTGTATTAGCTATCTATATTAAGTAAGTTTTTGCTGGGTTTTCTTCCCCATGAGGGTTTCCCAGGATAAATGTTGTGTATCTTGTGATTGTGTTTCTCTCAGTGATCCTATCTATGCTATGGTTATCTAGTAAATTGAAAAGAAAACGAATAATAGCTTAAACTCTTAACACATAGTGGACCCATAACTCCTCTTGGGGAAGTGCCCTACCCCTTGAGTTGTGTATAAATACATAACTTGCCTCTCATTTGCAATATCATCTTGATCACTTATACAAGTGACTTGTTCTTTAGCCTACGGGCACTATATCAAGTGGTTTGCTCTCTTTTGGTGGTTAATTGTTGTGAATCTCTCTTTCAAGCACTATTATGGTTATGGCTATGGTTCTCTCTCTCTCTATTGTGTGCTTGGGATCTTTTATCTTCTGCACTAGTGCTGATTCATCTTCTATTAGTGCATATTTAGGGTTTGCTGGTTGGTTCCATTTGAACCTCTCTTTCTTGTGGATCGTAACAAAAAAGGCATTGTCCTTGCAAAGCATCGGCACGAAATAAGCTCAAATTTGAATGCAGATTGTCTAACATTCATGAGATCGAATGCAAAATAGAAAACAGCTAAGAATGAACTAAAAATAGCTCCCTGGATTTGAGACCCAATGGCATGGGTTAAAGCAGGCAACTAAGAGTCAATATATGAACAATTCAGATCTCAAATCCCTCACTTAGGTTATTCAATTGATCAAGTTAGTGTACGTTTTTCATAAATACTTCTTCTAATTGATATTTTACTGAAATTCAAAGAGTGATAATCAAGATATATCAGAATGAAACAAATTTTAATCATACATTATGAAGCAGCCATCAGACATGTCTTTCGATGATTGTTCCAAGGTCATTAAAGATAACATCAAAAAGTGGTTACATGAAACTACTTATGTAGTCAGAAAAAAGCCTATATGTAAACATACAATCCTCTTTGAATCATAAAGAAAGAAGTATACCTTTACAGCCTCCTTCTCACTTTTAGCATAATGTATTAAGTAAGAGTATGTATCTGCATCTGGTTTTACATCTGCATTCTTCATCTGTTTGAGAACTGCCAAGCCCCTGCAAACATTGTTCTGCAAGTACCTTTCAGACAGTCAGTTCATGAAAACCTCCCAACCTCAAAGGCAAAGACTCACGATAAAACATGAAACCTTATGATGACCTAACACAAATGAAGAAATAACACCATGTCTACATATTTGAACTAAGACCAGCAAAAAGGTAACAAAAGGCACTATTATATAAAAGATTTAAAAGAAAACCCCTGAATCTAAGTTATGGATGCTCAATTCATAAGCATCGGTCAAAAAAGACTCAAATCAAGTAGAATAGATACATCTTCCTTAATCTTGTCACTGATTTTCAGATGGCATGTTGTAATGCATGGATCTCGATAAGTACCACTTAAGGCATACCAAATTATTAAATAGAACCTTTTTCTCTATAAGTACACCACAGCTTAAGCCCCAAGGGTTAGCTCAATTCATCTTGATGTTTTACTCAATATTTTCCCCCACCCCCAACCTCATATATGAGGGTGGGGGTCGGTGGAAATATTGAGTAAAACATATTAGGTGGGGCTGGGGGGAAATATTGAGTAAAACATATCTCCCCCCACCCCCACCTATGTTTTACTCAATATTTCCCCCCACCCCCACCTAATATGTTTTATTCGATATTTCCCCCCACCCTCATATGCTATACATGCGTACTCTCCCCCGATGTCGGGGAAGTCACTGGTTCGACTCTCATGCTCCTTAGGGCTAAGGTTTACCCCACTTACCATCCATGAATCATGGGGAAGTATTTGGTGGGTTTTCCACGAAGCTTTCTTCAGAAAAATAAGCACGCCACAGCTTGAGTTTCTGTTGTATGCATGACAGGCACATCTCATCTTTAAAAACCTTGTTACAATTCACAACATAAGATTTGAGCTACAACTGAAAATTTGAAAATATGTATGCCACTTAGATAACAAGAGGAAGAGTTGTAGGCTGATTCATAAATTTATATGTGGTATAACAGATTACAACAGGATGCAGAGTCAGGTAGATGTTAAAAACATACAATCTGCATATTTAGTCATTTACATCCATTACAAGCCTCAGACTCACCTGTAAGGGAAGAAATAAAATTGTGTGTGAAGATGATTCCTTGACCTACAGCTTATGTGTACAATTGTTTTTTTTTTTTTTGAAAAATATGGTTTATATTTACAGAATAATATTTTCAAACAGATATGCAAAAATTGGAAGGGCATATACAATGAGCCTCGTAACCTCTTCCTAAGAATAACTAGAGCAGAGATAAAGTAAGAATAATCAATTGGATCCAAAGACTGGGTGTCTTTTATCAACAATGTTCCTTTTGCAAAAAGCTGGTGACATACCTCATCTTTCCACAATGAACTGAAGGCAGACAGAACTAATCTCTTAATGAAACACAAACTTACACCTAAGCTTCCAAAGCACAAAAAGCACCATGATTCGCAATCAATTCCAGAGACCACCAAAGGCTTCACGCACAAGAAGGTCACCATCCCAAACAAAGCAGCGCACCAATGAATCTTGCTCTGAAACAATGTGGAATGCTGATCCTCAAATCACCTCCAACAATGCTTGGCGAACCAGCACTCCCAGAAGATATGCTTGACAGTCTTCAGCTGCTGACACACTAGGCAAGGGCCATCCAAAAGACCACTCTTAGCTAATCTGGCTCTCAAAGGAATCCCCTGATATATGAGCAGCCAAGCAAAAACCCACAATTTATAAGAAATCCACACCGTCCAGACTCCATACACTATGAAGATGATGAACCCAACGGTCCTCTCAATATATTGAATCCCACCTTTAGTTAAGAACCAGCAAAAGAAGATGGCATTGATGAAGTGCTGAATATAGACGACAGGAATATTATTGAAGCAGTGGGCAACCAAAATTCCACATCCAGTGCCTCCAAAATGGCGCAAGCATACCAATGTTCATCTTAAACAACTCAATCTCTAGAATGAGGGCACGTAGCTCCATGATCAAAAGACAATCAGAGGCAAGGAGGCCCTACTCTTGGGCAAGAGGGTGCCACTCTTTCCAAGAACAAGTACTGGGATCCCATAGATCATGCCAACAAAAGATGCCCATTTGACTCAGCCTATGCACCTGAAAGAGCAACATTTCTACCACACTCACCTGCTGCATATACCAACTCCAGATCGATCAACAAGCTAGATCCCAGCCTGCCTAACTACCCTCCCACTGCCATCGGACCAATCCTAACATAGCTCTCCAAGCTAACCAAATATACTCCTAAAGAGGAGAGAACCCGGGACCTAAAAAAGATAAGGGGAATATGATGTAGCATAAACCAAAAGCCCCTCAAACTCTTCCAACACTGAAAGTACTCAATGTTGAAACAAAACCTGTCATGGAGCTAAACACTCTAGACATCTCACCACCCATGTGGCTGCCAGAATACTGCCCTGAGCTGCAACATCTATCAAACAAAGGCCTCCCTCATCCTTGGGCATAGTACAAATATCCGAGGCAAATAAAGGTAGACATCTCTCCCCACCATACTTGGACCACAAGTATGTCCTAAGAATCTGATCAAGCTGATGAACTAGGCTTTGCTAGGGAACCGACAAGATACATATAACCGTGGGAGGCCTAAAGAATGCGACCCACCACTGTCAGCTTCCCTACAAAGGGAATTTTCTTATGATGCCAAACATGAAGCTTGCTCTACAACCTTTGAAGACGCCAATCCCACAGGGCCACGTGCCATGGCCCAATCCAAAAGGAATACCAAGATATCTGATAATCACCCCAAGATGAATATAAGACTAGGCAGTTGGAATCCACACAGGAGGTGAATCCAACCCAAGAATCCCAAAGTCAGTTTTGTGAGGACTAACCACGGCACTTGAAGCAATACAAAACATGTCGAAGAAAGTGAGAGCCCCATCAACAGAACCCTGACCATCCCTCACAAAGAGGAGGGAATCATATGCAAAATGGTTATTAACCATCTCTAAGCCATCCAAAAGCATAATACCACTAACCTGCCCCACAATACAAGCCGCCTCCAACAAATAACCCAAAGCATTTGCAATCAACAAATATATATATGGCACCAAAGGGAATTCCTACCAAAATGGACCAATGTAAGACTATCCACGAGGATAAGGCCTTGTTGATAGAGATAAAGGCCAAAGAATTGGTGAAAAGAGTATTCACCATATCCACACACCGAGAGCCAAAACCCAAGCAAGTTAGCATCTCAGGATTGAAAGGCCAATCAACCCAATCGTAGGCCTTGTCGAAGTCAATCTTCAACATAAGGTATTGTTGACCTATCTCCTTGGCCAACTCAATAGCCTCCCAAGAAAAAACCATAGTATCAAGAATGAACCTCCCCTGCACAAACTCAGTCTACTCCTGCCACACCACATATCTAGTAATCAATCAAATCCTCAAGGTCAAAGCCTTGCCCACGATTTTGTAAGCAACAACGAGCAAAGTGATAGGTTGCCAGCCACCTATGAAATCTCTCATTACATTCTTGGGAATGACCTTGATCAACCCCTGGTTGAGAAACTCGAAGAGGTGACCGGAAGAGAAAACCTTTGAGGCCAAACAATAAAAATCATCCCCAATGATGTCCTACATGGACTTATATAAATCACAGGGAAAAACATCTAGCCCAGGGGATTTACCATTCTGCATAGAAGTTAGGGCGGCATATAATTCATCTTTCGAAAATTCATGATCCAATCTATCCCTCTCGTCACAAGAAAGCTTGCAGGGAACAACCCTACAATCATCTCGAGCAGCAAGCACCCCACCTATCAAAGCATACAAAGCAAAAATTGATTTCAAATGAGAACTAAACATACCTCGAACCTTAGCAAGGTCCTCAGCAATAGAACCATCAAGTCGATGGATACCAAGCGAAGACAAAATAAAAATCAGACCCTTCGTCGCCTTCCTGAATCCACTGGAACCACAAACAGGTCCTAGCACCTTAAGCAATATACTCTTCACCACATCTGACCATCATTTCCAACTTCATCGACTCCTCTTGAAGAGCAACATTGTGAACGTCCTCTTCAAGCAAGATGCGGACCTCCTCCAGTTTCTGTCTAGCCACCAACAACTCCCTTCTTCTCCTACAAGCCATCATCCAACCCCAACCTCTCATAAACTTAACAGTACAAAGAACAACAACCTCCCACCAAAGGATCCATCCCTGAAAGCCCAACAACTGCGGGGAAAGGTTCCAAACCCACTGAACAAGGACTCAAAAGTTGTCGACTCTAGATGAGCCACATTCAGTTTGAACACTGAAGAAGGAAGTGAATCGGATGAGATACCTATAGAGATTACATATCGAATCAAGAGATGGTCGAAGCCAGTCACATCCACAAGGCGAAGCTTGTCCAAGAAAACTATCTCCTCCCAAGGTCCATAGAAAGGATCAAGTCAAGACTGAACTCTATCTTGTCCATGTCTATAGTTGGTCCAAGTAAAACCAACCACCATAGCCTAACCCCTCTTGTTTCCAATTGGGGTCAAAGATCTGCAATGAATCCTTACACTTACACCAAGCCTGCTTCTCCAACCCATTGATCACAAATCCCTTGCCTCCACACCTATCACCATCCACTCGACCATGTTAAAGACCCCACCAACAATCCAATCCGTCGCCAAGACAAAGGAAGCCATACAATTCCACAACTATCCCTGCTTAGACTTATGGTCGAAAGCATACACAGCACAAAAACCTAACACTCAATCATGAATTAAGAGTGTGACCCACACACACCTATCCTCTAGATCCAAACAAGAAACAACCACAAAATCTTGTAGAGACGAAGAAAGGGAAACAACCACCCCTCCACTCCCCTGACAATACATAGAAGCCCAAAAAGGGTCATTCCAACAGTAGTTCATCTGGTTCTGAAGCTCAAAACTAGCAAACTAAACCTCCTACAAGAAAACCACTGCTTATGACTGGGAATCGTCATCCCTCATACATTCAATTTTTTTAGCCAAAATACTAGATTCACAACATGCTATCCACCTGGTAAAGAGAATTGTACCTAGAATCCCACCTTATTGTTGAAATCATGAGGTAGAGGATCTACGATGAATTTCTCCAACAAAACCTAATACAATTCAAAGAGAAAATTGCAGAAATGTAATAGCACTTCGATGATAAACACGAGAGATGAACCATATCATAAAACACATGAACTCCAAGAGAGAGGCGCAATTAGTTAGGATTCCCTTAGGCTTTAATTAATTACAAACTTAAGTAAATGATTTACAAAATGAATTGAGTGATTTATTTATACCACTAAAGTAGGTTTTAGGCACTAGCCCTAAGAGCTGACTAAGTTGGCCTCTGCCCAAATAGACTAAAATTACACTAAAATACAATTAAGCATATTAAATGGGTTAACTAACCAAAATCCTGCACATTAAGGGCCACAATACCTTAGATAGTGGGTTGGCACATGGCCACCTCTGAAGATTAACCATAAAATCGCAACACCCAACCTTAAGTTGAACAAGGGGCCACAGAGATGACGTAATAATTGTAGATCATCACAACACCCACCCATAATGCTAAGCTAGGGTCATCAAAATCCATACCACTCACGAAAAAAACCTTCACGATCGATATTGGGATTAATCATGCTCAAAAGGGTCTTCAACAATGCAAACTCATATTTTTCAGGTAGAGGAGGGCCAACTAAAATAAGGGCCCGTGGCAGGGGTGATTTTAACCATTGAGAAGGCTAAGCAAGAAAATCAGCAACACCATTAAGAGTAAAAATAGCCCACTTGGGCAAAGGTGGTAGCAATGAAGTTGCAGGATTGTCATTATCATCATCATCATCCAACAAGGACAACTTCAGGAAAAATCTATCATCACTAACTAGATATCACTACAAGGAGAGGGATTACCATTGACAGAGGGCCCATCACTATGTTGCACATCTAGAGAGAGCCCATCACTAGGTTTCTCATAGAGAGAGGGCTCGTTGCTTGTTTTTCTCATCTAAAGAGGGCTCATCACTAGGATGCTCATTGAAAGAGGGCTCATCACTAGTCTACTCATCTAAAGAGGGCCCATCACTAGAATGCTCATTGAAAGAGGGCCCGTCACTAGACTACTCATCAAAGAGTGGTCATCATTAGGTTGCATAACCTCTTCAAGTGAGGGAAGGGCAAAAGAAACCTCTAGAAACGGAGAGGGACTTGATGAATAGGTAGCCCCATAAGTCTCCAAAGACTATCCAGTAAATGCGAAAGAGATCCGAGAAGTACCTATAGGTGGACTGATACTCAATGAAGAGGTGGAAAGATCCACTACAACTAACTAGGTGTCATCAACACGTAATTCAACTAGAGAAGAAGAGGCATGTTTCATAGATACATGTTGGTAATCATCACTAGAAATAAGTGACAAAAGAGATCCTAGTTGGTTGCGAGGAAAGGTTCATCAAAGATTGATCCGAAATGGATCACTGTACTATTTTCAATTTTAATACATTTTGGGTGGAAATTTTGGACCTAAAAGCTTTAGGGCCCATTTTAGGGGTAGGTCATGTTTCAGTGATTTGGGGTCCTAAAATTTCTAGAGCCCATTGTTAGAATGTTGTGCTTGTTTCACCATAGACAATGCTACACCATTGTCACCCAACCATAGGCACAAAGACACCCCCGAGCACCTTAACCTTTGACAAAAAGAATGATTCCAAGAAGCCACACCATAACCAACAGATAACCAAGAGAGCGCACCTTTTCCAAGGGTGGCGCACAAGAGAAAGTACCAGAAAGACTAAACAAGAGAAAACCGTACAACTACAGTTGTTGCTGCTCCTCGTCCAAACTTGTGCACTGTTTCTGGTTTCCTGAGAGAGAGTGAGTGAACAAAAGAGCCAAGACGTCCGCTATTTATATTAATTTGTCCGGTGACTTTTCTGGTTGGGCCGACCTGACTTTCTGGTAATTATATTTTTTGTTTATCTTTTTCCTGTGAGGCCGACTTGTCTTCCTCGAGGATAATACCTTAATATTATATATTCTGCTGAGTCGACATGTCTTCTAGGGTTTTCACACATCTGTTTAGGGTTTCTCTTGCTTTTGGAATATTCTATTCTAGTCAAAGGTTACATATGGAGGTTAATACCTCCCGCAGCAACCATAATATCAACACTCCCTCTTAGCTAGGGAGGTATTAATGGTCTCAAACACATCCCCATCCATCTTCACATGGCATGGGCAAGACTCACATAGTCTTATAGACGATTCTACAGGTAGCATCATCATAAGTATCATCATTACTATTAGCATCATCCGGTAGCAATCATCAAAACATATCGTCGTACTTGTTCTTGGTATTCTTCTGCCATAGACAATATCATAATGTCCATGAGCCTCATTTAGCTATATTGATGATCCATCTCCACAACCATGTGTCTAGCACCTCGGGTCATTCTTGTCCCATGACAAGAATCATGACCTCATCGGAGCCACATTCACCTCATAGTTGATCTAGTCATAGGATCACTCTGTGAATGCATTTAGCTCGATACTATCAGACACATGTGTCTAGCACCTTGGGTCGTTCTTGTCCCATGACAAGAATTATGACCACATCGGAGCCACAAACACCTCATGGTGATCCTCTCATAGGATCACTCCGTGAATGCATTCAGCTCGATGCTATTGGACACGTGGAATTTCATCTCAAGCATCTCAAGTCTTCAGTCCTTCGAAGACTACGTCGGGGCACATCTACTCTGGATGTAGATGTTCCCTATCTCCCCTGGTCTGCAGCACAGTTCCTGTGGAGATAGAGTCGAGCCGATGCTTATCGAAGCTACTCACCTACTCGTGAGAGTTTCAAGGCCCGATGCAATTCACACATAGGAGATCTAGTAGCAACTCGAATCTTCAATAAGTCGAAGATTACATCTGGGCCCATTCCCACATGATGAAGTCTGTGTGATCAATCTTGGAATATCGGCATGATGTTGCATTCCTTCCAAGCTTGTCCCAAACAGAGGCTTAGTGCAAATGTCGACTATCTACTCATCTGTGTATAAGTGACGGAGCCTCACTTCTCCTTCCTGCACCATGTCTCTGATGAAGTCTTGCAATATTCTTCATCTCAAATTCTGAAGTCAACTCCCTCTATCTGAGAGAATCCTCGAACCAAGCTTTCGTCTATTGCATGCCCTTTTGCATTCTGCAAAGTGTCATGAAACTATGTTGGCTTCTTCTTGATCACTGACTCCCTCTCAGACTTACCTCTTATGTCATGCATGTTATCGCAAAATCTGTACTTGCCTAAAGCCCAGGCAAGTGGATGCAAGATTGGCGTAACAGGGAGTTACCTATCACTATCACCTTAATAGAAAACCCCTTTCTATTTAGGAGTATATCACAGTACCCCAAGGGAGACGTCCCCAGTGACTTGAGGGTTTGAGAAGGCTAAGGTAAAAGATATAAGAAAGTCCCACCCCTCTCACAAGTCACTCAAATCAGAGGTTCTTTGTGTCTTATAGAGATGAAGCAAAAGGGTAAATAAAGTGTACCTGCCCAGAACAAGACAACAAATAGAAAAGAGTGCAGTTTCCAAGTACCATATGATGTTAATGCTTCATAAGACCATGAACCTCTGAAAAATAAGTAAGCTGATATAAAACTGCAGCAATGTAATTATTTACAACAGCAATGAATGTTTTGTAACAGCCACAATAATCATGCCTTAAAAATGCTCAAAAATGACAAGATAATAAAGTTCTAAGTTGACAAAATGATAACAACTTGTCAAAAGCAAAATTGCCAATGTCTAATCAGCTTTTAATGTCACTTTTTAAGATAAATTTGCTGTTGTAAGATGGCTGTAGCAATCTTTTGCAACAGCAGCAAGTTAGTCAATGGATTAGTCTAGTTTAAGGTTAGTAGAGGTTAGTAAATGTTTCAAGGAAGATAGTTTGAGAGTTGTTTGATCAATCAATCACTACACTGAGTGGACTAATGCCTTTTAGGGTGTATGGAGTCAACAATAGCAGCAGCAAATCTTGGAGAAAAATAGCAATGATAGTACTTAGTCAAAGGACATGGAATGAATGGAGGAGGTGTTGGTAACCCAAGGCCTCAAGCATCCAAGTCCTAAACGAAAATTGGCTAGAAAGTAAGGAAACTTAGGCCCTAGCGAATTCTCTTTCCTTAGACAATTTGGAAATAATATATGCAATAGGAAATTAGAGTAGGGCTACTAGAGTGCTAGCATTTTAGGGCTCTAGTAGCTACTTCTAAACAGGGTGCACTTTGAGAAATTTAAACAAGTGGAAAACTATAGAGAAACAGATAAAAACTTAGGTTTCTCTCCTAGGGTTTTAAACAAGCAATTTTATAATCTTTAACATGAACCAAGTAAAATTTACCACAAGCACTTACTTCACCAAGAATAATCAAGCCAAACCCTAGTTGAAGATCCTCCACAATGAAGAAGAGCCAAGATACACCAAAAATTGCCTCTCCAAGAAGTTGCGCACTAATTAATTCAACCAATAACCCTTAACGAGGGCTGAACTTCAAACCACACACTTGTGTGATGAGTTCATCATGAAAAAATGAGAGTTTTCTCTCTCTATTTATACAGTATCAGTGACCTTTAACTAAAATTAGGTCATAAAAAGGCCAACATGGCCAAATTACATTTAAAATCCAGTTTTTACATAAATGGCATTAACTAAACCCTAATTTCATCTCCAAGGGTGATGCCATGCCCTTCTAGGGTGACGTTAGGCCCCTAGGGTGGAACRTTAGGCCTCAAATGCAAAACATTTGGCCTCCAAAAGCCCTCAATGCTACCACACGTGCCAACTAGCACATAACCGCCCTCATAAATGCAAACCTTGACTGGATGACGTCTAGGGTCAAAATGATGACATCATGGGCTCTCAAGGGTCAACGTCCTRCTGGAAAGGCAAGACCCCCCTGGGTCTAGGTCTGCCAAAGTGTCTCGGGGGCAACGTCCTTCTTTCTTCCTGGTGCAAGCCTCTGGTGTCTCTCTGCCCCATGGAGGTCTGAGCTAATCATTCCCCCATATGTAACTGTYCACCGAGCAAAGTCCTACAGCAACAACAAGTACGCCCTCCAAGGGTTCATAAGTCACAGGGATCATAGCAATGTCAATCACATCTAATAATCAAATTACCCAAACATGTGCATCCAACCCCCCCTTTACCCAAACAAATGCTCAAAGACGTTATGCAATTTAACTAGTTAGGTTTGGAGAGGGTCTTAGGATGTCCTATTGGGCTAATCCTCCTCAAGTTCGGGGTGTTTCCTAGGTGAGAGCCAATCTAGGTCATGTAAGTGTGTGTGAGGTGACATGGGAACTCTTTGACCATAGGGTGCAGTGATAACAGGGTAATGTAGGTCTTACTTGTGGGTGCCTCTGTAGAGGGCGAGATGCACCTTATCATGGATGCCATTGTTTCCTATCCCATTCAATGCCTTTTATTCTTAGTCTTATTGCTTTTTATTTTGTGCTTCAAGGGAAGAGCTGAAGGACACTGTCTTGCCTTGGTGACCAGAGGTGACAGTGTTACCCACAAGCATTTCACGGAGATGAGAAGGTTGGCTCGTGATGAGACCCCCTTTCTCTTGGCTATGCCATCAAGAGCCACTACCCTGGTTTGGTGAACAGATAGATGGTAGTGTCATACCGCTACATGCCCATGGTCCTAATAGGTTGGCTCATGATGAGACCTCCCATCCACCAGCTAATACCTTGAGTGTTTATTTATCTTACAGGTTCCCTTTTCTTACTGAGAAGCCTTTTACTGCTTTCTCGGGAATCTCTGGGTGAAGCATCTCAAAGGTTTCATTTTGGCTTTTAACTCTTGCCAGCTACTTTTACCCTTTGGGCCTTTATCCCCTTCTTCCCACAAGGAAAGGTACAACCCTTCCTAGTGTGGCAAACCCAATGCCCGAACAAAGGTAGGGGGGAAAATGAGAGGAGAAAGGATGGAAAGTGGTAAATATGGAGGGAATCGACGATGACCTTTCATAAACCCACCCAGTGGCCACCCATCCTAAAGGGAGATCAACTTACTAGGGCATCATGTCACCCTCCCAGGTATGAGCAAGTTAAAGAGAATAATTTCCAAGCAAACGTTATGAAATGAAGGAGAACTAGGTGCAACATATTAAAGT
>JASDQU010255147.1:2252-16028 GCA_032191745.1 Picea mariana | reverse complement strand
TCGAAGAGGCTTATTATCTGATATTATCTCTTTTTCAAGGTGTTGAGTACTTTTCTTGAGGTTTTCTATGCTATATTGATGTTTGGTTCTTAACAACATACAAAGCTACATATATGAAAAAACCTCCTTCTTCCTTGGAATATACATAATGATAATCTTTGCTTCTCACAAATCCCAAACTAAGGATGTATGTGTCAAAAATTTGGTACCACATCCTTGGTGATTTCTTTAAACCATAAAGGGATATTTTCAACTTGCATACTAGCTCTTTCTTTACGTTTACTACAAATCCTTCAAGCTATTTCATGTAGTTTTCTTCTTCTAGGTGCCCATGTAGGAACATTATCTTCAGATCCATTTTCTCTATCTTAATATCAAATTATACAACCAGAGACATTAATACTCTAATGGAAGTTAATTTTGCAACAAGGGAACAAATCTCACTGAATTCAACTCCCTCGACTTGGGATTACCCTTTCACTACCAGTCAGGATTTGAATTTACCAACTTGACCTGCTACGTTCAAATTTTTATTGAACACCCACTTGCTACCGACGTCTTTCCTTCAATTAGGTAGCTCCACCATATCCCATGTCTCATTCTTGTGAAATGATTCCATTTCTTTGACCATGATGTACTTCCAGAGTTTAGCCTCTATCGAGTCAATTGTCTCCCAGACCAACTTGGGATCCTTGTCAATGTAAGATAACACAAATGAATAATCAAAATTGGGAAGACTATACCTTTCAATTTGTTTTATTGTTCGTTCATGCCTCCTTACAACTAGATTTGGTCATTCCACCTCTTCATCTGATTCAGTCGATTCATATGAATCATGTTCTTCATTTATTAACTCAAACACCAACCTCTCTAGTTCTTTCTCCATTTGAACCTATCCAAACATCGAAGTTCCTTCAACTTCCATGAATATCACATATTTACTATGCACTATTTTCCTAAACAGTGGATTCCATAGCTTATATCCTTTCATTCCATCCTTATAGCCAATGAAAATACACTTCATTGCCTTATTTTCCATCGTGTTCCTCTTTTCTTTGGGAATATGCACAAAATCCTCACATCCAAAGAATCTAATATGTGAAAGAAAATAGTTCTTACTAAACCATACATCATGTGGATTCAAGTCAACTAGAGCTAATGAAGGAGACCTATTTACCAAATATTTTGTAGTGTTGTCTGCCTCTTCCCAAATTCTTGTGCAAGCTTGACACTGCTAACCATGATCCTTTCCTTATCCATGAATTTCTATTCATTCTTTCAAAAACTCCATTTTGTTGTGAGGTATATGGTGTGGTAGTTTGGCATTCTATGCCACACTGCTTGCAAAAATGATCAAAATCCTTTCTAAGGAATTCACCTCCATTGTTAGTTCTCAACACCTTGATCTTCTTATATGTCTAGTTTTCTTTAAGATATTTAAAATATTTAAATTTCTTGAAAACCTATGACTTCTTCCTGAGGAAATATAGCCATGTCTTCCTGGAAATCATCTATGAAGAAAGCATAATACATAGATCCTCCTTGTGAAGGGACCAATACATTCCCAAACACATCACTATGTATCAATTCTAGAATCCCTTTTTCCCTTTTTGTTCCAAATGGGAATCTAATCCGATTTGTTTTCCATAAATGCAATGTTCACAAAAACAAAATTATAAATTACAATCAAAGAAACCTTTGACCATACCTTTTTTGTGCATAGCTCGAAGTCCTTTTTTTCCAATGTGTCCCATGCTCTAGTGCCATAACATGGTTGGGTCGACTTGACAAAGAACAATCAAGTCAATTTGTATTGACTCAGCCCTATTCATGTCGAGTCGACTTTAAGGACAACAATGTTGTTGAATCTAGTCGATTCATCATTCCATAAAAAATTGTATAGGGTTCCAATCCAAACTCTTTTCATTAAGACTGTCTCTCCTCTGACCATTTTGCATGTACCCTTATGAAATAAAGTGTGCACTCCTTCATCACTCATCTTTTTGATAGATATTACATTTCTTTCCAAACATGGAATATGTAGCACACTTGGAAGGGTCCGTCTAATCCCATCTTGTAGTATCAATCGAACTCTTCCCCATCTAACAATTTTGGTTGTTGAGTCGTCCCCCAAGAATACATATTCCCCCTTCATATCTCTCATATTCACAGAACCATTATTTGTGATGTGTCATATGAAAGGGTGCACTTGATTTGATCAACCAAACATCATGATCTAACTATGTAGTGGTCAATGCCAGATACACATCGCCTCCTTTTTTTGTAGTAGTCTTTCTCTCAGTTGACTGCTTCTTGTCAGATCCTAGACAAATCTCATTTGCCTTCGACTTGCAGACTCTCTTGCAGTGCCTATATTTACCACATTTCCATCATATTCTGATCGATTGAACTACGGATTTAGATCTACCCTTCGGCTTAGACTTTCTACAGGATAATTTTTCCTTATCTCTCTCGACTGGTCTACCTCTCACCATCAAGGCATCCTTGGCCAATCCTTCCATTTTCTTCTGTTTCACTTCTTCTGACAGTAGAGATGAAATCACATCTTGAAGTTTTAATGTGGTATAATTACTCCCTATAGCTATGACTAAGATATCCCACTGGTCTAGAAAAGACACAACAAGGTAACACATTTCTCCTCCTCAATGATTTTAATATCCATGGACAATAATTGACTTATTACAATATTGAATGCATTCAGGTTCTCTATTACTGAGATCCCATCACTCATCCTCAGAAGATATAGTTTCTTCCTAAGGAAGAACTTGTTAACCGAGGATTTTGACTGATACAAGCTTCCCAAATTTTCCCACATTTTTTTTGCAGAGGCTTCACCTAATAAATTAAAAAATATTGAATCTACAAGACAAATTCAAATTGTACTCCTTTACATTCTCTCAATTTTATTTCATTCTTTCCTCAACATACCTATCAGAATGGTTATGGGGCTTACAATTTCCCACTATTCTTGATCTAAAAGGTTATCTTCCATTTTAATATTTTGCAGCTCAAAAGTATGGCCATTAAATTTTTTGATCTCTATCCTCAAATTGCTTTCCATTCTTTCAATCACAACTTTCAAGATCGTTAACTTGCAACTCCCGTTTGACCTAGGTTTATCTCAAATCTAAGATCTGTGTAACCTTGAACTGATACAACTTGTACAGAGAAACATAAACACTCTTATACCACTTGTATCAAAATGACTCAAATAGTCTCTAATACCATTTGTAAGGAAATAAACACCCAAAATAAACTAACCCAGAAAGAGAAGACATATTCAAACATGAAATAAATGACAATCACACGCACAATACATAAAGATTTTACCCTAGAAACCCTTAACTAGGAAAGACAGCATTCCTTGAGAATCTTTATCTCTTATTGTATTATTCATTCATATAATAAAGAGTTACATGACTAAACTTGGTCTACAACTAAGACATAATCATCATCGTACTCTCTTTCTTTACACAAGAACAACCCTGTAGCCAATTTGGCTTACATCTACATGACCAACAACATCAACATGAAAATAAACTTATTACAACTACAATGCACCTTATTTATAGGATTTACAACATGCAAAACCCTAAATCATGACACCCAAAAATGGTTAAATATCTAGGTAGATTGTTGGCTACAATCCCTTAAATCTTATTATTCTTCTACATTTGAATACTAGTTGGTTGCCAATCAACTACCTAGTCAACCTCCAGTTGATTTCCAGTTGACTACCACTCAACCTCCTACCGGTTGACCCTTAGACTTCCTGGTCAACCACTTCAACCTTCTACTTTTTGGTCGGTCACTTCAACCTCGACTTAACCATCGACTTGAATTATCCATCCAGTTAACCCACCTCGACTAGCTAGTCGGTTGACTGTTCTTTCATTGCAAAGAATATAAAAACCCAATAGGAGGGACATAGTATAAGTCATCTCATATGTTTTTTCATCTTTATAAAGATTATAATTATTGTAATGGTCATCATATAGGGCATTATGTTGATGTTGATAAGGGATCCCCAATGACAAATCAAAACAATCTAGGGGGGGTCACGTCATGTAATGGTGTTGTGAGAAGAGATAATATAAAAGGTAATGGAATAAAGTTTGTGAACCAATAAGTGTGGTCTTTCCCTTTTAACCCAATCCAATTGATAAGGCGAGGGATGGGTAATGCTGGTAAGTTGAAACTTGATGTGAAAGAATGGGAGATGATATCTTTCTGACTGCCACCATAAATAATCATAGTGATCAATTGATGTTTAATTTGGAAATTATGGGTAAATAGGATTTAATGAATAGGTTGAGAACACCCTTAAGTCATTAAAATAAACGTGGGACCTAGAGAGGTGGGATTTGAAAAAGAGATGACCTTTGAATAAAGAGGAGATTTGCAGGACAAGGGTTGGTTGGAAGGGGAAATATATTGGTGGATAAGGGTTCAATGTTGAATTGGTGTTGAAATACCTATCATTCAGAAAAGAGAGTGGTTGGGACTTATGATGTTGACACCACCAACCAGGTTAGGAGGAGGGGGGGAAACCAACAATTACAAAAGGGGCATATGGAGGCATGGGAGTAAGATGTGAGGAAGGGATATGAAGAGTAGGATTAAAAAAGTGATGTCATTTGTCCAAATTGCATTCTACAATAAAGGTGCAAAGGAAGGTCTTGTCGAAGTTTATGTCAAATAATTCAAATTCATGTCCAAAAATAGATAACTAACTGTAATTAAACTTCGAAAAAAGTACCTCTTCTACCTCCTTGATGTGGAGATAGATATTCATCTTAATGAGGATGTTAATATATTGTTGGAATTTCTGTCATAGAGCTTGGTGAGGCTGTATCCAATGACATATTAAGTTCTCCAAGTGCCTAAGAGGATTGAACCACTAATGAGTGGACTAACAAATGGTGTCCCAAGTTGTGATTTGCCCAAATGTGAAACCACTAGATTATGCATCATTTATTTCAATGTATAGCTCAAAAGACTTGATTGTCCCTACTGACAAGCTTGTGCCATTCCTTCTAGTTGGCACTAAAAAAGTTGCAACCGTGTAGCTTCATCCATGTCTAGGTGGGTATTAAAGTAGGCAACGATACCATGGATCCATGAGTCAAGTAATTCTCTTGCAATTGGTGTTGTATTTAGGGAGAGATATGTGAGTATTCAACTAAAAACTAAAACAGGGAACCTTGGGGTATAAGCACAGAATGTCATTGAGAGCAAGGATGAGTTCAGGTGCGAGGCGAGAATGAGATGCCTTTGAGTCCTTTAAAGAAGAGTCATGGTGGGGGGCATAATTACTGAAAGACAAAGATGATAATACACACTAAAAAGGAGAAAAGATTCAATAAAGTATGAGAATCAAAGGGAAACAAACCCAAGAACCAAAACACTTATTATAGAAAACCATACATTAAAAAAACCTATATGAAACAAAAACCAAAAAAAGGTTATGGGTGGACATTGGATATAAAATATTAGACTCAATAATAAAAAATTCATAATAAAAGTGTTTACGAGAAACTTCACAAACTTCACGTAGATATCATATAACATTATGTGTATGCAAGTTTTCACAGTTAATCATAATGCTAGAAAAACTTTTGGATATTAAAACTATATATAAAGTGTATAAAAAGTTGTTGAGGATATTCTGAAACCTCGTACACAATTTTTATCCAAAAGTTCCTCCAACATCATATAACATATTGCTAATAAAAGATTGGTGTATTTTCTTGTTAAGGACTTATAATAAATGCTTAAAAAAAATTTCAATGGACCCAGAAGCCAAAGGATATTTTGAGCAAATAACTATGGACTTGAATGAATTGATAAAATTAATATAGTTATATCTATCCATATCTATCCACATTACGAAGTAATTTTATGAGTGCAAAATGATCATGATTTTTTATATATAGATCATGGAGAAGGTGTAAGGCACCAAGTACATAAACGAACCGTAACGGATCTTTTGTATAATAGATATTTATTTACTTTAGTATTTTATTAAATTAATCTATAAAAGTTAGATGTAAGGCACCAAGTATATAAACGAACAGTAACAGATCTTTTGTATGATAGATAATAGATATTTATTTACTTTAGTATTTTATTAAATTAATCTATACAAGTTAAAAGTTAGAGAGAGTTTTTTGTTTTCTAAACAGAAGATATTTTTGTCAAGAGATCAAATAAATTTCTTACGTTGATTTCATTGACATCGCCTGAATCTTCAAATAAAGGATATAAAGCATTTAACCGAAGGTAACTCGTTAAATTAATTAATAAAAAATAGAACAATGAATATATTTGGTTATATTTGGTTGATCGATTTTTTCACACTTGCAATTTAGTATTATTTCTTAAAATAAAATTGATATAATTATAAAACTTCACTTTAAATCCACGCGGGTCAACGATCTTTGTAGTTGCAAGATACATAAGGGAACCGAGTCTAGAGCCACTTTGAAGGTGGATGGAGGCTGATCATGGAGCAAAAAGACATCAAGAACTAATATGTAAGTTGCATGAATAGAATTTGTGTGGGGAGGAAAAAACTACATCCCACTCTCACAATTATTAAGGTTAAAAAGATTAAAATTTGTATTTATGAGAAATGAACGTCGAAACTTGGTTGGCGGTTGGTGAACGCCAAAATGTTTGGTTGCATTAGGTTGATAAATGGAACCAATTCAGAAGCAGAACATGGGCATTTATTTAGATGCCACGGTTTAATCCTACTTAATAATTTAAACGTGGCAATTACATATTCGTACAGTAATTTTTTAATGTGATTAGGTAAATGTTAAAAAGTAAACATGTTAATGGATGCCTTGATAAATGCAAGAAAGTTATGAACAATAAATCTGACCCATTGATTTTGGAGGACAACTAAGAATATGCCAACATCTTCAATGCATAGCCATCAGATTAGGGTTTAAGGTTAAATAAGATTAAAAAATCATTAAGTGTTCCCATTATCAATAAATGTACACCTTTGGACGTAATTAAAATTTGCTTATTTAAAAAAATAAAATTAAACAAGAATTGAATTATAAATATAATCCCCTGTATCAAAGTGCTAAAGAGAGAATTCTTTTATACCTCCAAAAATTGTAATGTTTTCTAAATAAACCCAAAACCTCAAAACATCCTTAAACAACTAGCAACTATATCAAATATGGAATATTTGATTGATCAAATTTAGAGGAGATTAAAATTTTCAAAGCCATATATTAGTATCAGTGAACAATACAAAATTTTTGAAATTTTTAATGGAATTTGTTTTTTAATATTTGATTAAAAAAAAATATTACATCAATTTTTCAATTTATTTATAAATTAGTTCAATAATACTTTTAACCTTTGAAAAAATGTATTAACATTAAATTATTAATTTTTTTATAAAATTTAAATAATTCTTTTATAACTCGCACCATTAATTGAAAAATCTAAAACAATACTCACTTCCTTAAATAAAAAGGCAAAGCAAAACGCAACTAATTAAAAAATAAAACAACAACTTTAAATAAAAACTAAAAGTAAATAATTAAAAAGTAAACAAAATAAAACAATAATTGAAAAAGTAAAACAATAATTGAAAAAGTAAGTAGTAGTTAAATGGTTTTATATTTTAGTTATTTTTGAAGATATTTTCAATTTAATTTTTTTTTTAATTTTTAAAAAAAATTTGGATATATAAATTTTAATGATTAATTATATATAATATAAATATCCCACAAATAAAATACAATTTAAATAACAAAAAATATAATTTCATATAAATTTTTGTCATCTCATTCCATAAAAAAAAAAAAAACCATAAAATGATTAAACAAAACCAAAATAATCGTATTAACTTACTTTTAATAATAGTAACCAATTAAATTAATTTTATATCCAAAATATATGTTAAGCCATTCTAATTATGTGGCGTTGTATGAACGCTTTTTCTTGGTCTCTCTAGGAATGATCTTGTCCACATTCAAGCCTGACTTTTATAATAATTTTGATTTGGATAGCATCGAGTGAGGTGGAAAGTCACCATCACTAGTAAATGCTTCCGCAGCCAGGGAGTTCTTTTATCGACTTTGACCAAACTGGTCGATCTATGCGGCAAGCTCGGTGGGCACCTCGGGAGGACTCCTGGCCTCGTGGGACCCTACACTATTTGATTTTAGCCCGATGCTCAGCCTGGGAGGTATGCTACTATCTAGTAGATGCTTTGAACTACAATCTTCCCTCAATATCCTAAATGTCCATGGCCCATGTTCTAACCGCAAAGCCTTTTGGGAGCGGCTGGATGACCTTGGACTACTGGCGGAAAACAACCTCATCATTGCTGGAGACCTCAATTTAACCACGAGTCCTCGGGAAATCTGGGGTGTTAAAGCAATCAGTGATCCACTTATGAGTTTTTTCAATCACATTTTTTTCAAAAACAGCCTGATTGATCTGAAACTGGCCGAGATATTACCCACCTGGAGAAATGGCAGACAAGGAGCGCCAGTATTTCTAAACGACTCGACCGATTTTTAATCAGTGAAGAGGTGCTTTCTCCTTCTCGTTCCTACCGTGCTTGGGTAAACTTCCCATATATATCAGATCATGCTGCCATTTGTTTACAAATAGGCCTGGGACGATTTGGGGCGAGACAAACTTTTATTTTCAACCCACTTTGGCTGAAGGAGGACTCCTTCAATACCTTGGTCAGAACGATGTGGGCAGAGAACACTAGATCACTGTCGGGAGACCCCCAAGGCAACTTGGTCAACAAACTTGCAAACTTAAAGCATCATTCTACCATTTGGCTAAAAGAGAAGAGAAAAGCTGAACAGACTGACATATACAGAATCGAAAAGGAGCTTGATGAACTTCACCACCTACAGATTCAAGACATTTCCAATAAAGATTATCATTTCAGAATTTGTGAGCTGGAGTTAGCCAGATTATCTTTCCTCCGAGAAGATGAGGAAAGATGGAGACTAAAGAGCAGAATGCTCTGGCTCGCTGGTGGTGATAAGAATTCCCGTTATTTTTATCGATTTGCCACCGCCCGTCGTGCAAAAAAGAAGATTTGGGATATTGATGTGGAGGATGGTTCAACTCTTCATACACAGGAGGACATAAAAACAACAGCTGTCAAACATTTTAAAACACTTTTCCAGGTTACATATGCTCCAAATCTTACTTCACAGGTTGCGCTAGCAAATCGATTTCCAACTTTGGTGAGAAATGAGGAGGCTCTAGCCTTAGAATCCACTTGCACTTTGGAGGAAATTTTGGCCGTCCTCAAAGGCTTCAAAAAAGAAAAAATCCCTGGACCTGACAGGTGGTCGGTCGAATTANTATAATGGCTCAGGAACTTCTGGACGTTGTGGAGGACGCTAGAATCAGAGGCGTGATCAATCCTCAGCTAAATAGCACCCTCTTAGTCTTGATACCTAAATCTAACCTTCCTAGAAGTTTCATTGACTTTCGTCCCATATCTCTCTGCAATCTTTGTTACAAAATTATCTCCAAGCTCATAACTAATAGACTTCGACCTATTCTGTCCAGGACTCTCTCCGAGGAGCAGCTCGGCTTCCTTAAAGGTAGATAGATTCTTGATGTTGTTGGTGTAACCCAGGAATGTGTCCACAGTATAAAATCGAAGAAACAACAAGCCATCCTTCTCAAGCTGGATCTCAGGCAGGCTTTTGACTGCGTCAATTGGAACTTTCTGCACTTAGTTCTTCTCCGGTGTGTCTTTGGTTTAGTTTTTACCAAGTGGATATTAGGATGCATCTCCTCGGCAACTCTAGCTGTCCTGATTAATGGAGAAGCCACAAAAAACTTTCGTTGTGAGAGAGGGCTACGCCAAGGTTGCCCTCTTTCACCTCTCCTCTTTATTTTGATTCTTGAAGGGCTTAGTATCCTGCTCAAAACCAGCCAAGCGGAGGGCCACCTTTCTGGTGTTAAAATTTCGGGACTAACTCATATCCTGCATATACTCTTTGCTGATGATGTACTAATTTTGACCTCAGCCAACCTTGCAGAATGGACAACTATACACTCTCTCTTATGCACCTTCTTCGCTACCACTGGACTGGAGATAAACCATCAAAAATCTGTCTTCATAACTCACAATGTTCAGGAGCCTCTTATCTCAGATGTAAAAGAGTTGTTTGGTTTTGCTACTGCTGAGCTAAAGGAGGGGTTTTCTTACCTAGGATTTTTCATCAAATGCTCCAAGTATTCTAGCAGAGATTGGATCTGGCTTGTTGATAAATTTGAAAGAAGAATCTGTTTTTGGTGCAACAAACTACTCTCATTGGGAGGAAGGCTTATTCTCATCAAATTTGTTTTAGAAAGTCTCCCGGTCTACTGGATGGCATTGGCACACATCCCAGCCACCGTTCTTAGATCCCTTAGACAACTCATCTTCTCATTCCTATGGTCTGGCAGCAAGAAATCTTCTTGATATCATCTTTGCAAATGGGAGGTTCTTTCCAAGCCAAATTCGATGGGCGGTTGGGGCCTCCGGAACCTTCCCTTCTTCCTCAGGGCGCTCTCAGCCAACACACTCTGGCGAATTCTAATGAAGCCAGGAATCTGGAACAGGGTAATAAAGGCAAAGTACTATCCACATTTACCAGTTCACTTATGGATCAGATCGGAAACGGTGAGATCATCCATCGCCTCTCAAACCTGGAATCATCTTCTAAAATCGCTGCCCATCATCCTCCATTGGCTATCTTGGAACCCAGGCAATGGATATTCAATTGAGATTGGCAGAGACGCCTTACTGGGATTGGGAGGTCGCGCCTTCCTCTCCATGCAACTTCTGATGCACCTACATAAAAAAAGCATTTTCTTTATTTATCAGATTTCATCGACCAGTGGTGGTCATTTGGGCAATTCCTGGCTCAACGGCGTGGACTTAACTCTAGATTCGGATCTTGCAATTGAATGGGATGGATACACTCTTCTATTGACCGAAGCCGACATCTGTTTACAGGACCGATCTGACACCTTCTTATGGATGGGAGGGGATCGATCCAGCCTCTTTACGACAAAGAACGTGTACAGTGCTTTAGCAAACAAGTGCTGGACCAACACAGTGGATAGATGGCATCATAAAATTTGGAGAGGCGACTTCACACTAAAAATAAAATTATTCACTTGGCTCATGTTTGAAAACAAGATTTTGATGTGGCCTAATCTACAATCCAGGGGCTGGGTGGGTCCCGATCGATGCATCCTTTGCAAATCACATAATGAATCTGTTTCCCATGTTTTTATTAACTGTATTTTCTTCAGAGCGGTGTGGCAACTCATCACACCTGCACTTTCGCCCGGTTCAATTTGGGATGGCCCAAACGTCCCCTCTTTCTTTCAGAACTGGATAAAGGTTACCACGAACCCTGCTCTGTTGCCTATTTCACTCTGCTGGCAGGTATGGAAGACAAGAAGCGAGGCCATTTTCAAAGATAAATCTCCATCAGTGCATAGAGTTGCAAATTACATTATCGCTGAGCTGGCCTCCAACAGAAAATAGACTTCAATTACATCTCCCATCAGACCTATTTTTACAGTTCCTCTTGATAGAATTGTGGCCTAGTTTGATGGAGCGGCACAACAAAGCGGCTCTCTTTGTGGGGCGGGGGGGAAAATTGTTATAAACTCACACACTTGTTTCCGGTGGACTCTAAATTGTGGAAATGGTTCCAATATGAAGGATGAGCTTTTAGGAGTGTGGGCGTCTCTTATCCTGGCTAGTCGTCTTCATGTCAACGAGCTTCTACTTCTTGGCGACTCCAAAATTACCATTGATTGGTTGAACGGGCGAGCATATTTCCAGGTAGCTGAACTTGAATGCTGGAAGGAGAGAACTCGTGCTGCAACTAAACTTGTAAAAAATCTCACCTTCTCTCATATATACAGAGAACAAAATTTTGAGGCGGACATCCTTTCCAAAAAAGCATTACACTTTCCTCCGGTTGACATTCGCTATACTAGGTGGGAAGATGGCAATGAAGGACATACTACAATGATAAATCTTTGATCAAGATTTTTGTTTAGGGGCGCTGATCTCCCATGGGACAGAATTTGGTCTCAGCTGTCTTGTATCTCAAAGAAATTGTATGGACTGCTAGACTGTCATGCATATAAGCATTCCTTTTTTTACCTTGTATGGTCATTTCTCCGCATATCATGCCCTGTACAATCTTATACTCTTCTGAATATAAAGCGTATTTTTTTCGTTGAAAAAAAAAGTCACCATCAAAAATTCTTTCCACGGGATAAAAAACGTATTTTATATTATTTGATTGGGAAAACATCAATTCACCTTAAAAGTCACCAATCCAAAGTCCTTTTCAAGGAAGAAAATAATTAATATTCATCCCTCAAACACCTACGACACGCACCATCTCAATATCGGAATCCAAATTTGATTTCAATGGCATCTAGTAGCCTTGAAAGTTATCATCATAAAAAAAAAATTATAAAAGAAAATAATCAATTTCCATTCATCAAATACCTATTCTATAAAAATTGAACCTTTCCCGTCCCTTTCAATGAGATTAAATTCATCCTAAAAAGTAATTCAAAAAAATATAAACTTTTGAAATCACTAACAACAAATCACAACACGTATCATAAAATAACAAAAAGAGTTAAATTACCAATAATCTATCATTATCTCCACTTACTTACAATGTTGCTTGGTTACTCAATGGGATGGGTTGGTTCATCACACAATACTTGTCTTTGACATTTAAAGACTAAAATAATTTCTATTCTAGTTGGCTCTCATATTTTCCTTGATAAAGTGTATCTTCCTACAGTGTACCCTTTCATAGCATTAAATCCATTACATAGCTTACACCTAAATAAATATTGTATCACCGTATAGGTGTATACACCATTTTATGTGTCACTTGATGAAAGCTTCCCAAAGAAGCTTAGACACCTTGTCTTTGTGAACCCCTGTTTGAATTCATCTGTTATGAGCTTTGTCGATTCTTGTCAATAGGGGAATTGACATCGCATTTAGTTTACATACTTTACTTTTTTAATGTCACAGTCACCATAATTTGTTTTTCTTTGTTATAGTTGCCTATCACACTTCCCTAATGTTAAAATACTAGACAGACACTTAGTCAATAGCAAGATTTCAACCTCCAATAGTCATTCACCAATAATGCATGTTAACCCAAGCATTCACCTGGAACTATGAGTAAGAATAAAAAAATGACTAAGATCTGAATAATTTAGCGGCGAAGATAACAATGAACAATAAACAAAATATCACCACAATTGACACTAGATATCTCGACAATGCCCCTAGAAACACCCCGAAGGGAAAACCAGCCAAGGAGAGTTCTTCTTATTGAGATCGCAAGAAAATTCTAAGTTTACAACAACAATAATTTCCAGCAAACAAATACAAAGTACTTATCTCGTAACTTGTGCCTATAGTCCACCTCAAAAAATGTGCCAAAGACCACAAAAGTCAAACCATACTCCTACCTCGAAATCTATGCCCAAATTTTTGTTGTACCTCCTTTCTAGAAGCAAAACAATCCTCGATATCTATGCAAAACTATAGTACCTTAATATACAGACTATATGGCCTTCAACAAAAAACAACACCTTGAAATCTTTGTATAACTCAACCTCAATTTATGTTCATAAATTGTTGTATGAACCTCTCCAAATCTATATTGTATGGTCCCCTTTAGTGTTGTATGG
>JASDQU010255145.1:0-14176 GCA_032191745.1 Picea mariana | reverse complement strand
TTTTTACCTCGAAAGATCGTGGTCATTGATTTGACATGAAAAATTAGATATGGACCTTCCGTCAGTGTAGGGGTAGGATTGAATCTTGTTTGTTGATCTGGGGAGATAATAGATCCTAGTCATGCATTGGAGGATAATTCCTAGAGTAAGTTGTAGACCCCAAGAATATACACTCATAAAAAAGGAAGATCTAGACCATTGATCAACACCCAAGTAATACTTGATCCTAGCCATTGATCTATCGGAGGATTGAGTGGTGAGGTGATCGTTCTCGTTAATTAGACTTGGAATTCAGAGTGATGAGGATGTTGGTGTAGTGGGTATCACATTCTTAAGAATAATAAGTGTTGGTCCTTAACTCATAAAAGGGTTGAGGATGGGCCCAGTTAGGCTCAGGCCTTTGGAAGATCTCTTCAATCGTTGACTGTTGGATCTACATGGAAAGTATATCTAACAGTTGATGTGTTGGTGCGTTCATCGGAGTAGTCCATAGATTGGGACGGTATATGACTCTGAACAAACCAGAGTGGTCAATCCATCAGAGTATGGAGGTATCATATCTACCAATCGTTAGATATAACTTCCATTACATCGGGGCTAATCTCATTGAAAAAGTCGTTCAGAGTTTACTTTCGAAGGAAATTCTCGAGCGGTCGCAAAATGACTTCGAAGGAGGAACTCCGAAAGGAATCTAGGTTGTTGATTTGTTGTGGTCAGAGGGAATCCAAAATGCTATATGGTTCATTGACCTACCATAGTTGGGGGAACTCCAAAGGGTTTAGATTTTAATTTTGAAAGGAGATATAGATCGTTGATCAATGAATTAGAAAGATAAAATCTCAGTCGTTGATTCGATGTGGGTCCTACCAGTTCTGCGGTGAGGAATGGCCAAGGGGAGTGATGTCACCCAACCAATATACAATGTACAAGTTTCAGTACCTGGAGGGATGAACCAAGTGGTCAGTGAGGACGTGTACGTCGTGTTGGACCACATGGACAACCCACGTGTCAAGTCAATATTGTGCTACATGTCAAAAACAAATTACTTTTTAGGTTGATTTTTTTTTAGAATGTGTGTGCCACATGTCATTCCATGTGGCAGGTACATGTGGAAACAGATGCCTCGGTGTTGGGTACATAGGGAAATGGTGCCACGTGAGATGGAGTTGACCCCTTCTCAAAGTTCACTTTGGAGGGTTTGGGGTACCACTCCGAAGAGCTCTGGGAAAGACCCTAAAATCCAATCTAGGCCATCGATCGATGTGATGGCTAGAGGCAATATTATCCATCTGTATCGGTGGTTCCCATCATAATCTAGGGAAGAAATGGAGCGCATCGAATGTTAACCGTTGTGCAAATGGAGAAATCTGAGTGAATCATAGCCATTGATTCGAGGAAACATATAGATTGAGGATCCGGTGAGCTAGGTGTAATATTCCATGATAACCCCAAGTCTGATGAATTATGTGGCAATAATCACATGGACTCCATGTGGAAGTAAGGTGGCATTGGGCCAATAGAGGCCCAAGAACTTTGGGAAGTCATAACTTTCAATCCCAACTTTGGTTTTGAGAAAAATTACAGTCATATGAAAACTATTGACAAGAAGAAGATAATAATAGTGTAAAAGAGGGATTCTGATATGGTCAAGGGAAGTGAAACTTGCATAACCCACTCCCTTGAAAGATGTGAAGGGGGTTGAGTGTGTTACAAAGTGGTATCAGAGCAAGGTTACAACATGTGGCCTGCTTGGGCTCATGAAAGAGTCAAATAAATTTTATTAGAGAACTTTAAGGGGGAGGGAACCCTACCCTACCCTATCCATAAGATCTTATTTAAACTCTATTACTATAAAAGAGGATTGTGACTTTCTGTTGTTTTTATATGTTTAAAATTTGAATTGTATCTTGTTGTTACGTGTTGAATAATAAAGTTGATTTTATCTTATAGAAATTTATTTTATACATTTTCCATGATTTGATGGGTAAGTGACTAACAAAAAATGTCAATTATCAGCACTTAACAAGTCAATGAACATCCATGAAAAACTATAAGCGAAAAGGATGGTGACATATCATGAGATGGAAAAAGGATCCCATAATAGAGAAGAAGAATCTGATGAAAATAGAGTTGTAGAAGCCTCTCCAAATCTAGATGAGACAGTGAGAAGTCTCATGGAAGAGCTACAAAGCTTTAAGGATGATGACAAAAGACTTATGAGAGAAAAAGAAAAATAGACTGAAATAAATCCAGTCTTGCTGCAAATCCTATTAGATATACAGAGATAGTTGCAGCATGGACCTGTAACCAATAATGTGGACAAACATAAAAAAAAATACCCAGAGTCCACCTGAGATACAAAGGCATGGTCCTGAAAGAAACAATGTAAGAAGAAACACACCCAAGAAAGCTTGACATAGAGCCAAGAGGCATGCCAAAGTCAAAGACTCATCTAAATATTCTTCTAGTAAAGGAAAAAAAATCTCCAAAGAATTGTCCAGTAGTGAGACTAGTTTACATTCTCAGAGGAAAAGAAACAAGAGGAAGCATTCCAAGGGCGGTGACCCTGAAGAATTTCAGAAATCCAAGCCACTCACTTTTGATGGAGAATTCAAAAAGGGGGAAGAAGCAAAATATTGGATACTTGGTATAATGAAGCACTTCAGAGTTAATGACTACAACGAAGACTTGAAGACATGAATAACTATATTTAAATTGAATGGGAAGGACTCTATATGGTGGGATGACCTTAGAAATGTAAAGGGAATTTGTGAGGAGCTATCTTGGGGAAAGTTTGAGAAATACTTCAAGAAGAAGTACCTGTCTAAAAGGTACTATGATGACAGGACTAAGGAGTTCTATGAACTCAAACTAGGACAATTCACTATAGATGAATATATCAACATGTTTCTAGAACTATTGGGGTATGTTCTCTATATAAAGGAAGAAAAGAAAAAGATGCAGTGATCCCTTAGTGAGTTTCCTCAAACCTTTCAGAATAAAATTGAGTTTGATGAAACTAAAACCTTGGAAGATGCCATTCAGAAGACTAGGTATTGCTATGAACAATTCAACCACAAGACAGAATATACCAAGTACTGGAAGAAGAAAGGTAATCTGAGATTTAAAAAGAAGGGGGTTCAACCCTCAAATTTTAAGAATTTTGGGAAGAGTTCTAAGATGAGATTTCCCACTAAAAGCGTGAATCAAAAAAACTTTCCATCTCAGACTAGAAATAAAACCTTTGGATCAGCCCTGGGAAAGACTGATAATACAAAGAGCGAGCCATTGAAATGTTGGGGATGTGGAGAAGAACATTTGTTGATGGAATTTCCTCATTGATAGCCAGACAGTAGGAGGATCTATAATGTTCAGGAGGCTACCACCGTTGATGATGTGTCCAGGAGCATGCTACATATTCATGTAGCCATGGGTAATAGACAAGAATACCACCAAGATTTGGTGGTGGAAATGGAAGGTATGATTACCAAACACCTTGTTTCTATTATGATTGACCTTGGTTCTAATTTGAGTTATGTTTCTCCTCAAACTGTTGAGAAATATAAAGTGCAACAAGTAAAACATGTTAAACCATGGTTGGTACAGTTGGCCACTGGAACAAAGAGAAAGGTAACATAAGTCATACCACCATGTCAATTCATTATGAATGGGTTATGAAGGTTCATAAAGAGGTTTTCCAAGATTGGTTATCCATTCACCTCCGTTCAGAAAAAAGGGGGTCAAATTTTTTTGGACAACTGAGTGTGAAGAGACATTTCAACAACTGAAACATTTACCGACCAATACACCTATGATGAAGATTGCATATCCAAATGAGGATTTCCTTGTATGAACATATTTCTGCAAAGAAGGACTCATAGGAGTCCTCATGCAAGAAAGGCATGTAATCTGTTATGAATTAAGGAGATTGAAAAAACATGAAATGCATTATGTGACCCATGACTTAGAATTAGCTTCCATAGTGCACTCCTTCAAAATGTGGAGGAATTACCTCCTAGGCAGAAAATTTGTGCTCATGATAGACCATAATGGCAATGATATTTGTTTGACCAACCCAAACTAAATGATAGACAAGATATATGGATGGTTCTCCTTAATGAATTTGATTTTGAAATAAAACATATCAAAGGAAAAAAAGAGAGAGAGGGTCTAATGCCCTCCATAGAAGCATGAAAGTGATTCACTTGGAATTTGTAAGCACCTGTGAATTAGATATCAAGGAAAGAGTCAAAAGTGTACAAGAAACATATGAGTTCTTCAAAACTATAAAGACATATCTAGAACAAGAACCCACAGGACTGAAATGTGATGGTTATCAACTGTTGAATGATGGCTTGTTAGCCTACAAATGTCAGTTGTATATCCCAAATTATGATGACTTGAAGAGGTTCATAATGGTGAATTACATAAAATACCATATACTAGCCACCTTGGTTATCAGAAAATGATAAAGCCTCCAAGAAGTTATTTTATTGGCCAGGAATGAAAAATAACAAAGCTGAGTATTTAGCTAAATATTTTGAATGTCAACAGGTTAAAGTGGAGCACAAGAACCCAACAAGACTGTTGCAGCCCCTACCTATTCTAAAATGGAAATGGGAAACCATCTCCATGGATTTTCTTACAGGATTACCTAAATCCGCCAAAAAAATGATTCCATTATGGTAGTTGTTGACAAGTTGAGCAAGGATGCTCACTTTATTCCTATAAAGTCCACTTGCAAGGAAATAGATATTTCCAATATTTTCATGAAAAAAATATTCATGCTACATGGGGTTCCCAAAGAAACCATATCTGATAGAGATGTAAAATTCACCTCAGAATTTTGGAAATCTATGTTTACTAGTTTTGGAACTAAATTGTTATTTAGTACATCATATCACCCTCAAATTGATGGACAAACAAAGAGGGTAAATCGAGTCTTGGAAGACATGTTAAGGATGCATGTGATGCATCATCCCAAGAAGTGGGAAGAATACCTACCCTTGGTAGATTTTTCTTATGACAATGGCTATCAGGAGTCATTGAATATGCTCCCTTTTGAGGCTCTCTATGGTAGACAATGAAATATTCCAATCAACTGGAATAACCCAGTGGACATAAAAGCACTTGGGCCAAACATGCTCAAGGAATTGGAACAACAAGTAACTCAAATAAAACAAAATATAAAAGTGTCCCAAGACAGGTACAAGATCTATTCAAACAACAAAATGACTCATAATTATTTCAAAGTAGGGGATCATGTGTGTCTCTGAATTAGACCCAGAAGAAGTTCATTGAGGATGGGAACATGTGCCAAGATGCCACCTTAGTTTTGTGGACCTTTTGAAATTCTATATAGAGTGGGACCTGTATCTTATAGATTATCTTTACCTCCCATAGTGAAAGCACATAATTTTTTCTATGTTTCATTGTTAAAGAAATATATACATGATTCTGCTCACATAATTGACTGGTATATGATCTAGGTGGAGCCAAAGGGAGAATTCTTGTTAGCACCATAGTGCATCCTAGACAGGAAATAAATCCATATTAGGAATAGAACCATTGCACAAGTCAAGGCGCAGTGGAAACACTTTGGTCCCGATGAAGCTATATGGGAACGATAGGATGCCATGAAACTTGCATACCCTTTTTTGTTCACTTCTGTATATAGAGTTTTTGCGGCAGATAGAACATTGAGGGTGGTGTTCCTTTAAGGGGGAGGGGATTATAACACACTTATTTCCCCCATTATGTAAATATAATTAGTATCATGACCATGAAAACTATAAGCATGCTTGTTATATATATGATTATTGAAAGACAATGGACCTTTGATAAATTATGTATTGTAAAATTTTGTTATTAATGAAACAAGAAAATGTTGAACTACTATTGAAGAGATGGAATTCACAGGTTATGATGTCATGAAAGGAATGGTGCAAGAGGGAAGATATTACTAGTTGAAATGACCCTTCCAGGAATTACCATGTCAAATTAAAACAAATGCAGACCCTCAAATGTCCTTAGCCTAGAAATTTGATAACCAGTCAGGATGGTAGTTGGGTACTCCCCTTTGAGAATCAATGAAGGAATGAGAAACATACCCATCGAGAAACTTCTAAAATGACCCATGAGGTCTTGAGGAAGAATAAACGAAAAGAAGGGAGGAGGACAATAAAGAGGGGAGAGAAGACACAGACATAGACATGTGGTTGGGGGAAATCCTGAGAACTGGAGAAGGGAAGGAGAATTTCCTAGTTTGATAGAATAGAAACAAAAGTGCAGATGTAATACATGCTCTTTGAAAACTTGTTGTAAAACCAGATATCCTCTCATGGCATCATACCCTAGCTCGGGGGTGGTTGAATGTAGCAGATATTTGTGTAGCTTTTCCTATGGTTGGGTGGTATTATCGGACTAATCGGTAGGTGCGAACATAAACTGATCTCCCTAACTTCCACAGGAAGCTAGAAAGAAATAAGACATAATGAAAACTTCACCTTATACTTCATTGCCATATAAACTAGTTTAGATAGGTACAACTGACAAGCCTTTTAAACGGCGCTTGATCCTCGCTAGTTTCATCATTGTAGCTCCTTCTTTGAGTTTGCGGTATGGTGAACTTGTTTAAGAAGCACAAACCAACAAAGAGAGAGAACAATACTATATATATTCCAATGAATTCTATGTATAAGATCAAGGAGTTATACAATAAAAGTTAAGACACCTTTATAGGGAAGAAATGTATTGTTGCATTATATTAAATGGAAAGTGGAGAATACAACCCATGCCTTGATGTTGCAAGGTTCCCTTTCAATGGCTCTTTTCTCCAACACAAACACCTTTTCTTCAATGCCTTTGATGAAGAAGATCCATAATTTGACTTAGAGAACTAAAACAAAGCTCTCAAGTATAATCTGTAGTAGAATTATTCATGCATATGCAAGCCCTTGCAAAACCTTAGCATTTTCCATAAGAGATCCCTCTTTATATAAGGTAAAAGAGAGATGGATGAGGGGATTAGGATGATCCCACTAAATCAGAGAAGCGAGTAAGATCCAAACCGATCAGATGCCACTTCTTATTCTAGAATATTCCCTTTTAGAAGATTCATGAATTTTGACTTTTCTTTTGCTTAAGCATCGTCGCACCCTATGCACAGGTAGCATGCAACGACGTCGCAGTCCATTTTTAGTGTAGAGTGCGATGATCAAGAATCATCACACCCCATGCATACAACAGGGTGTGACGACCTTCCTTATTATAGTTTTGAAAGAGGAAAAGAAAACCACTTTTCTCATGGAGAAAGTCTCTTTTAATATTTTTAGGGAACATGAGCACATGTTGTCAGTTGATCACTGAGGTGACAAAAATAATGTGTAACAGAACTCCCCCCAATGTATGAAACTGGAACTCATGACAACTGAAATACTTTGTAGAATGTGTGTGTCGAAAACAAGGAGCACATCGATCGGGAACTTGCAAACAACCAAGCATATACATAATAACATACCATCTTCTGAGGTAGGCATTCTCTTTCTCAGACTAAAAGTGACTCTAATCATAAGTTTCAAGTGATTCATGGCCACTAAATATACACTGTGGATCCATGGCATCATGATTCAGCATAGCCACCAGAAATACATTGTGGATCTATGCTCTAAAACAATTCAAATTTGGACATAGCCACAAGACATACACAGTGGATCTATGTGTCAGTACAAACTTATGAATAATCCCTCACAACCTGGACCAAGATGATGAGATCCAGGGTCTTCATTTCCATCATATCTAAGTACGAATCTAGCCATGTGATTACAGGTGTCAAAGTCGAACATGGTAGAAACCACTTGATTACTGGTCATTAATGAAAATCGTTAACAAGTGCGAAGGAAATCACCATTGATGTCAATGACTCCCAAGGTACCCTAGTACAATCCAACGAATGTGAATAAATGAGTTGAATTTGAACACTCGATGGACTCTTCCAATGAGGGGTTAATGATGTAAACCCACTGTTGAAAGCGAATAAACCTGCCATTGAGGCATGCAGGCTCTAAGGTACTAAATGATTTCTAAATCTTGTTCTTGGATAATGAGTTCAAGTTGTCAGGAAAAGAATCATCATAGGAGGGCCTTGATGTATCCCCCATCAATGACATGAAATATGTTATTGATTTGAAGTAGATAAGAGTATGAAGTGATTCAGAATCGACTCAGGGAAGGCCGACATGGTAGAAAATTTATAACTACAAATGGTTGACTCAATAGGAGGCTTGTTTAGGTTGGACTTCTCTTGAACATATGAATGACACGACAGTTGTCTTGGTAGAATTGACTCAAGGAGGACCCAACATATGAACATGTAGATGGTCAAACGAGAGATAAATGGATTTTCCAACCCGGATATAATGATGAAGGGGTGTGTCATGTTCAAGAGAGACTATTACTGCCACTAACACAAATACATAGACACATTTCTTTCCCAATTTCCCCCACCATTTCTGGCGAGTACCTCTTTATTTTTACGCAAGCTTGAGGAGGATACCATATGCTTGTAAATGTAAGCTCATCCTTTGGACGAGTCCCTTAAAGTATGTTTAACGAACCCTAAGAAGGAGTGGTTCGATCCCATATGGGTCTTTCAATGTTTGTTTAATGAGTCCAAAGAAAGAAAACGTAGGGGTTTTTCATTTTTAGAGAGTCTGAAAAACACTTAAAGAGAACTCCATAAGGTCATTTTTCGTAAGTTAGTCTGACGAAACCGAAAAAGAGATAACCTACCTCTCATCAGCCGTTTTCTTCAAATACTTTTATGAGCGTGAAAAGAACAAGGTCGCTCAGCCATCTTTTCATGTTTAGGGAGATTGAAAAGAGCTTAAAGGTTACTCCATAAATTTCATTTTTTATATTACCAATGCGAGTTAAAAAAAAACAACAAAATATTACTCGATTACATTCTCATGGTTTCATGAGTGTGAGAAAGAATTAAGACTGTGCTCAGAGTTTTTCCTAAAAAACCCTAAAAGCATCTGTACGTAAGAAAAATATGCAAAAACAAATAAAAACGGGTGGATCTGTGTTCAAACGTCTCATCCCTAGACCTTTTAATCTGCAATAGTCAACACTTTGTAAAGTTGGTTAGATTTTAGGGCATGGATAAAATATAAAAATAATTTAATTTTTCAATAAAAAGTGGTAAAAATCAATAAAATATGCCAAAACACCATTTTACCATTTCATTTGCAAATTTACCCAAATAGTGCCCCAAAACCCTCTTTTATCCCCAAATTTCAACTGTTGATTTCAGATCATGTGGTAGATCATTTTGCGAACCGTCTCCGTCAAACAGGTAATCTTCTTCTTTTTTATCCTTTCATGGTTTCAAATTTTGTCTTCATAGGTTAAATTTGGATCTTAGGTCGATTTTTTGGGGCTAACTGCACGTTGAGATCGTCGCAAGTCAAGTATATCGTGAACTGTGATGATCTTGGATCATCGCAGGAGACCCCATAGACAGGGTGCGACAGCGTCTCTCTGCGTGAAAGCGAAACCCTGCGACAACCGCAATCAAAATTTTGAAAAGAGAAATTTAACTAGCAAACCTCCAGGAATGATTTTTTTATGTTTCTAATCTTCTTTTAATGTTCTTTGGCAGAATTTCCTTGGTCAAGATGCTCGAGTGGCGTGAGCGAGAGCATGAGGAAGAGGATTATTTTGTCGGGAATGACCTGGGCATAGTTATGGCTCTAAGGCAATGTGGGTTACTCAAGTTTTTAAGGATTTAGGGCATGAGAGCCCAATTGAGGTTGCTAGAGTATTTGGTTCACATGTGGGATGTGAACGAACAAGCCTTTCGCATGGGTGCCCATACACTCACATTGGATATAGAGGATATCTAATTTCTGATAGGTCTGTATCATCTTGGTTTACGAGTATCACGCACAAGAATCAAGGGTGGAGGAGAACCTATGGATTACTATGTTCACCATCCTTGTGTGCCCGGTACAGAAAACAATAGTAGCAAGGTGGCCATCAAAGATGTCTAGGATTTACCATTGTGGACCATCCTTTACACCATTTCTCGCATGGCAAGGAGTGTAGCTCCCCATATGGATTTCCAAATCCATTTTTCAATATGCGATAGAGTGCATGAAACCCAGGGTATTCAACTGGTGTGAGGGTGTCCTGAAAATCATGAAAAACAACTCACAAAGTACCAAAACGGTCAGTTGAAACAGTTTCGATACGAGTTCATTTTGGTGTCCTTCTTCTTGGAAAGAGTTCTTGTCCTCCGTCTACAGGTGGAGTGGGGTATGCCCACTCCACAAGATCCATGGATGAAGAGGTGGGTGTATCTAATGGCTCGTCATGGTGGAATTCCTATCGTCAAGTATGACGATATTTTCTTCCAATGGCTGAGGAATCAACTACTCATGGTGGAAGACTAAGCATATGTCAGAATGGATTTCCATGGGGATCCTGATATAGCTCTTCCTGAGGGATATCAGTGGGGGGACATAGGTAAGAAGGAAATTTGTGTTTATATAACGTTTTTGATATTTTAATTATATATAAAAAAAATTGTGTCATCTATCCAAGACTAATCAAGTGCTCTCAATAATGCAGATGTGGGGCCTTATCATCCTCCGGGATCATCTCCCATCCAGAGGCGAGGAGAGAGAGGTGTTGTAGAAGGAGTAGTTGTCACGGATCTTGAGGCTATTGAAAAGAACCTGGAGGGACTGATGATGAATGCTCATGATGCCATAGTGGATGAACTTCCTAGGCACTATCAACGCCACACAGTTGGCATATCTGCATATATCATTCGACTGATCCATAAAGTATCACTTGCAGTCGCTTGTTACAACAAGAAATATCCTTGATTCTTTTTGTACATGAAGCTATGAGATTAACTTTTTGATATTTTGGTCTTTGGACAAACACTTTTTTGTAACTTTTATCGTTATAAATATAAAGTTCCTACTAACTAACTTGTTTTTTTTAATAGTGTGAGTGAGTTTAGAAATGTCTCAAATGTATGTCTAACACATAATTAGCCAATGCATCTATCAATGTATTTAGACATCTAAGAATATGTTGATATTCAATGTAATCAAAATGTTTTTCCAAGAGGCGAATTCTTAAATATACCCTTAACAAAGTAGGACTTCAGATGGAATAAATGTTACTCAATTGTACTACTACTAATTGTGAATCAAGTCGGACAATAAGATGGCAGATGCCAAGTGAAACAAAGTTAGTTAACAACTCGATAACTGCACTGTATTCCGCAATATTGTTAGTTTCCCAACTAAGGCAAACACCGTGTAGACTGATCAATTCATTTGTAGGTGCATAGATTACCCAAGCAGCAGACACTAATTTTTGAGTACTGCAACTAACACCATCAGCAAAGCCAATATAGAGTAGTGAAGACATCGACATCTGGAAACCAAGCACAATGCAAGGTAAGCAGATGAAAGGCAGAACCAAAAACGAAAAATCACACAAGAGTATGATACACTAAAAATACACAACACTCATGCAAAAATGGTTTAAGCATAGTACTTCTTCAAGTAAATCCCATTTCTGGGTTCAATCAAAGGAATTCCATCATAATCTACCAGCTCATAGGCCCCTTTCTCCAACACTCGTTTCACAATATAAGGGCCCCGCCACACAGGTTCGAATTTACCGACCCCTAGTAAGTCACGATTTTGTTCGTAAAGGAGAACCAAATCACCCTCAGAAAATACACGTGGTTAGACATGCTTGTCATATTGATATTTGACACATTTTTTTGTGTTTCAATGACTAAGGAAACATCATGATGAGTCTCTTCTAATTGCATCAAATACAAGAGATGTTCCTTTTTAGCTGAGGTGTTAGGGAGAAGTTTGATAGCTAGTTTCAAAGATGGGATTTCATATTCAATTAAAAGAATTTCTTCAATACCATATACTAATTGGAAAGGTGTGAACCTCGTGGAAGACTTAACGGATGTCCAATAGGCCCATAATGTCGAGAAGAGCATCATGTGCCAAATTGACTTGTGAATTCCTACCATTCATCGAAGCATAGTAGTGAGAACTTTGTTGATTGCTTCAACCTGACCATTGGCCTGCAGATAATAGGGGGTTGATTTTTCACGTCGAAGACCCAACTTCTCGGTAAGTTTAGACATCATGAAATTGTGAAAATGGATACCATGGTCAGTGACGATGGCTTTAGGGACACCAAATCTAGTAACGATATTATTGACTATGAATAGCGTTGCAGTTTTCCCGGTATTATCAAATGTAGGCATCGTATCAACCCACTTAGTGAAATAATCCATGGCTACGATGATGTATCCATGCCCCTCGGACGAGTGAGGGTTACATTTCATGCAGTCAATGCCCCATTTAGTGAATGGACCAATGGAAACTACAGGGTGTAAGGGAGCAGGATGAGATCGGATATTATTGTTGTATGTTTGACAAGCGTGGCATTTTTGGAGGGTAGTAATGAAATCCTTAAACAATGAAGGCCAGAAATAACCAGCTCGTAAGATCTTTTGGATAGTGGCATACCCAGACATATGACCGCCACATGCTCCATAATGATAGGCATTCAAAGCTTTCTTAGTTTCATCATAGGTGAGACATCGTCGAAATATGGAATCAATACAATGACAGTAAAGGGTATCACCAAGGATAATGTATTGACGGGCTTGATACCAAATACGACGACGATCTGTACTATAAAGATCATGCTGGAAAGTTTGGGTTTGGAGATATATGATAATGTCTCCATACCATATGTCGTCAAAACTATTCAAAAAGAGAGATTCATCAGGAAGGGAATCTTCTGCCACAGTTTATGTTTCAGTAGAGGGAAGGTCACATATCAACTCGACAAAAACCAAAGAATTTTTTGACTTGGAGCACTCAAACTCCAAATCAAACTCTTGGAGAATAACTATCCATTTTGAGTATTTTCCCCTAAACAATTGTCGAGTAAGGATGTGTTGCATGGGGTTGCAATTGGAAATGACTATGGTTTTGTGTAATAAGATGTAGTGATGAAAACGTTCAACAGCTTGAACAATTGCTAGGCCTAGTTTCTCCACATGTAAATATTTCGTTTTGGTGGTCGTGAGACTTTGACTTAAATAGTATATAACATGTTCATCATGCAAATCATCCTCTTGGACTATAACCATAGCAATGGTAGAGTCCTAAGTAGCTAAGTACATGAAATAATCTCGACAATAATCAGGTGGAAAAAAAAGTGGTGTACGGGTCAAGGAGAGTTTATAAGATTCAAAGGCTTTGTTGGCAGTGTCATCCCATACAAAATCATAACCTTTATTAAGAAGCTGAGTAAATCATTTCGTTAATTCAACATATTTGAGAATGAACTGACGTAAAAAAATTTCCTTCCCTTGCAAACTTTGGAGTTGGCGTAGTGTGGCAGGAGGAGGTAAATTGAGGATAGCCTCAACCTTCAAAGGGTCTACTCTAATCCCATGTATAGACATGATAAATCCAAGAATTCATCCGGACTCCACACAAAAAACAAATTTGTGTGGATTCAATCGTATGCAATAATAACAACAACGTAATAAAATGGCCCGTAGATGTGTCGGGTGATATTGATGATGCATAGAATGCACCGGTAGATCGTCTAGGTAGGGTTGTACAATGTGCTTAATGTCATGAAAAGCATAAGACATAGCGCGTTGAAAAGTCGCACCAACATTTTTGACACCAAAAGGTACTTTCTGATATGTGAAGGTTCCCCAAAGGAAAATAAAAGCAGTCTTATGTTGATCCGCAGGTAAAATATTGATTTGATTATAGCCGGAGAAATTGTCCATCAAGGAGAAGATTTCACTCCCAGCACAAGTTGGATTACTGAGAGGGGGGGTGAATCATTAATAGAGAAATTATAATCATTTTTAAACCAAACAATCCAAGTGTTATATCAATGTAGAATTATCATCCAATAATGAGCAATGAACAAATGAACAATCATACACATACACAGTACACCAGTGTTTTACGTGGAAACCCGAAGTGGGAGAAAACCACATAATGTTTTTTCTTATATGTCTTGAAGAATCACATTCACTGGAAGCGCCAAATTCCTTTGTTTTCCAACTACAACTGGAAGGAGGCTC